>JAQIWH010006391.1:0-12939 GCA_034695005.1 Cryptops parisi
TTTGAAATTTGTGACATGGCTTAGCCATTCATTTTCTTTCAGCCACAGGTTTGTTATGCCTTCATCAGCCATTAACTTCTCAGATGCTTCTGATATTTGACTGATTATTTGAGGCGTTTTATTTGGGAGAACACTAGTTTTAACGAGACTGTAGAAGTCTGGTAGTCAGATCAGGAAAAACATCTTTTAAGATGCTTGTCAGATTAATTTCGTGTGGTCGAACAATACCTGCATTGGTAAGAGTTGGTAGCTGGTACATTGAAATACCAGTGCCGTGGAAAGTAGCTTCGGATGTAGAAGAGGACAAGTTGTGGTCAATATTATCATATGCACTCACTGTGAACAACCCTTCTCTGAAATTTGCAGGGCAGAGAATTCCTTCCTTCTTAGAACGTTCTACTACATCTTGACATAGCCCTGATATAATTTCAGTTAGACGGTTGTACGAAATGGATAATCCTAAATCGTGATCTGCGTTGATCATATTTTTATCTCGGGTTTTGCCATATGTTGCCATATGTTTATTTATTATTTAAGGAAATTACTTAGAAAAATTAGTTTTCGAATTATATATTCACAATTTGTTATAAAAGTGGGATTTTTGGAGTGATAGATGTATACAATTTTATAAATTATTACAAATATCAAAATAGCATAGGTTTTTTTTTTTGAGAAAAAAATATTTTTTAGTTTTTGAATAAGCTAATTTATTGAAATGTATAATTTTAGATAATTGCATTAAACTTTTCGACCCAAAAAACATAAAAAAAATACCTCAATTGCTATAATACGCCAAGTTAAAATTGAAATCTGCCATTTTGAAAAAGTCCGCCATTTTGAATTCTAGCTGACATTTTTTGAAGTGGCACCTTTTTATCACAAGTTGGCGGATATTTATGTTTTTTTTATGCGAGCAGCTCCAACTAATTCGTCGGTCCCTATATCAAATCCAATATTCTTCACATTTTGTCGGCAAAATGATGCTCCAATATTCTTCCAAAGATCCAATATTCGTCACTAAAAGTCAGTCAAAGTCACGAAAAGTCAGTTTTTCAAAAAGAATAATATGAAAATATTAAACTAAATATGACATGGAGTGCTAACAATAAGGCTTGTAACTGGTGTGTGTTCACAAAGTATTTGCGATTGATTCGACAGATTATGTATTCGTCAGTTTTTCTGGAACGGTTCAATTAGGAACATAAAGGTTTCAACGTAGCTACGTATTGGGAAAGTATTTTAAGATAGTTAGTTGATTACCTTGCCTAAGACAGAATATTTGTTTTGGGATATGAACCATGCATAATAAGAAACATTTTCCCACAATAGTTGAGTTATAAGATTAACGTTCACAGACAAATTACAAATCTACTAGTAACAGTTCTAATGAACCTCCTAATTAGGTGAGTAGCACATAATATCGCTACATAGGTGAAACTTACAATTAGAACTGAAAATAAAAATAAATATAACATTACAGTATATTCAATGAAAAAATTAAGAAAAAAACATATTAAAAATAAAATCTTATCTTAAGTTGCTGACTGGGTAGATTGTAATTTTTAAAATACGATGTTTCGTCTCTTGATTAGAGGCTTTTTCAAGTTTAAAGAAAAAAAAAAATAAGAAAATAAAAAAGAGAAAAAACCTCTGGAAAGGCTTGAAAAAGCTGTAATCAGCTTCACATACCAAACCACACTTTTAAAATTACAGTATATTAAGAGAAACAAATTAGACTACAGTAAAATCTTTTTCATAGACAATTTTATTAGCATAAAACATTGCCCAGTGTCGCGATGGCAGCTTAAAAATGCAAATTGTTGCTATTGATGCTATGGATTGTTTTAAGTAATAAATAAATAAATAAAAATTTAGTTTTACCAGTATAGATTACACATGAATCGGTTTTTTTTTAAACGGGCATAAGTCTAATGAGGCAAATTTTCAGAAAACATGAAAAAACTATTTCCACACAAAACTGGAAAACACTTAATTTTCCTACAATGACCTTATTATGCACATCCTTGTTTATACTGTAACTACAGTATAGTTTTAACGAACATCAAAGTTTTTGAAGACTTAGGTTCTTTACAAATATTTCCTTTAATATGGGTTACATATTTTATTCAAATTAATAAACTTTAAAGAACAAAACATCTTTAAATCGACAAAATATCATGGAAAATCTTATTTTTTAAGTTATATAGCATAAAATTATTCTAATAAAATGAAAACAATGAAATGACCAATGAGAAACTAAACAATGAAAAACTGAATAGCTATGAAAGAGTGACGATGGAACAATAGTTCTATATATTGCAGAGAATTTTAATACAGTTAATGGATAACTTTGAGACTTGAGTAAAGCAGAGATCAGTTTAAAATAAAGTTTATGAATAAGACAGCAATAAGGACTTTCCCACTATCAGAAAATCATAGAATCAAATTTTGCAAAGAAATGGCAATTGAACAATTTACAGCTGAATAATATACAGTTGACTATTGTGATTGAATTATATTCGTTCTTTTTAATACAAAGTAAAAATTTTCAGCACAACGTTAGATGCCACAGGATTAAGCGAAATAAGAATTCCGGTTTCGTCTAAAAAAACAGGTGCGTTGAAGCAATTATTTTAAGGCGAAGCAGGGTGCACCCCTTGTTATCACCCTCGAACTAAACAGTGGTATTAGTTATTAAACACTCGTGCAATTTTTTTTGTTTTGGGCGATCTGGTCCAGCATTTGCTCACAAAATTTGCTGTGGTTTCATAAAGTGAAAGTAAAGAAACGCCCATGAAGAATGTGCAATGATTACAGAATTCACTTATCAGTTCTGAGAATGAATACCTTTCCGTTTCAATCACTTGAGTTATGACATTATTGAGGAATATAATCATCACGTTGTTATACCAATCTTGTACAGCTGCTGGTTCGATACGAACTTTATACAAAGTTAAATTACATGGTGTAACACAACCGCAATGTTTGCTGGCATCGAAATTCAGGCTGGTGTTGATGTAAGTTTTCTGTGCAATTTCTGCCAATGTTCTGTTCTTACATGTGCCTTTGCTAGTCTCCATGTATGGCAGACTATAAATAAATTCATTAAGATTTTTTAATTGGTTAACCAGAATTTTTTATTTACAAAATATGAGATTTGATTGATAGTGAAGTTATGTGAAGTTGTTTTTTTCACTTACATAAAATGTTATGTTTACCTGCAAGTTACGGCTTCGGTTACTTCTTTTATCAAACATGTCTTTTCGCATTCGAGAAAATCAGTAAAGTTTTCATTGCAGGGATTGTATTCAGTGTTAAGTTTAATGTTCTGCGTGAGAAAAAACAGTATTGTAACAAATATTTAATTCGTTAAGTATACATGAAAAGTTAATTAAAGACAAGGGACCCATATAGCAAAATACATGTCCTTTTCTTCAGCACAATAACTATCCCCGAGATCACCTAAACTTAAGATACCAAGCTTTGTAAAGAACAGTTCAATCATGTTAGTCATGTGAACTCAAACAAACAGACAGACATAAACTTAATCGTATGTAAATTTATATCTAAACAATAATTAATACAATACGAAAACTATTTCAACGCATGTGAACATTAACCGATAGCTGATGTTGTACTATGTAATGTAATACAGTACTGGTACTTACTTCCATCGCTTGAATGGTAATTGAGGTTCGCATTCTGAGAGGCAATTCAAGGACATCTGTTACTTTCTGTCTTGTCTCATCATGGGTCATATAAAACTAAAAATAAACAGCAAGTTTCAAAATACAAGTATCCACAAGCACATAAAACCAAGCGAAAAAAACTTGCAAAACTTCCCACACAGACATAAACACAAATTATTATTTTGAGTACGACACTTACTTTAATATTTTCGGCACACGGATCTTCCAAATAAAGCAGTTCTGCCCATAAAGTGTTTGTTCCTCCAAATCGAACTGGATCTAGATAACCAATGTCCTACGTCAGGTTTAATTTTAACAAGCTCAGTCGAAACATAAAGTGCCACGAATCTAGTACATCTCTAATATAATACATATACTGTAAGAATAATATGATCATATCATTCTGAAAAAAATCTACAAAGTTGAGCCACATGTGCCATAGATTCCATAACTCTATATAAAAGTTTGGATTTGATTTCACGAACAGGATGCAATTTTTCAGGTCACTGTTGTTTCTGTATATGCATTCATTTTGTGAGAACTGATATTTTCGTATATTTTAATACCAAATTTATACTGCCTGCATGTCCCATGGATCAAATTCACAAATGTTCTTGACTTTTCCGTCACGTATTTGAAATCAATGCCATACTCCTGTCGGAAAGAAAATACATTGGTATTTGTGTTAACATAATTTTGGTTATTGAAAATTACATTCATTAAAATAATGCTTTTCAGCTAACGTTTATAACTTTATAGGCGTTCATTCTTCCGTATGTATATTTCTTTTTCCAGGGTGTGTTACATTTTTTGTCAAGTTCATACAGTTGTAAAGAACATTCATCAGTCACATTTTCATGGACTTTCGTATATTTACTCTTGAATCTAATCAACGAATTCAAGCAAAACGTTAGCGTAGGAAACAAAATCGTGTCATTCATTTTTATTTTCACGATGTTTCTGGTCGAATGGCGGGAATACTCCACAATTCGATCCTTCATTATGAAGCTGAATACCATAAAGCTCATTAAAACGAATACGTGTTTGAGACTGACACGACACGTTATTTTTTGTTTTCTGTTGCGGTTTGCAGATTCTTCCATGAAAATCTCTTCTGTTTTTGTGTGAATGAATCCATTGGGTTTCTTTTTTAAACACTGTTTAAGCGCTAACCGGGCCAGGAGAGGAAGTTTAAAAATCGATAAAATAGATAGACCAATGTACAATCCTACATTTCCCCCAATCTCTGATAAGAAATCGGCTGCCTCATACATGGATTTTTCTTCTACGATCGTTTTAAGGCTACTCAGAGGAAAAAGTGATATGGTAGTTTCACGTAATCCAGATTCACGTAAACTCTGGAACACGTCTAATAGTGTCCGCTTACAGGGCAGAACGCACCCACAGTCTTGGTGAGGATTGATTTGGAGAGCTTTCCAAAAGTAGTCATAGAAAATAGCGTGTGTTTCGTTGTTACTGCGGCATGGTTTTAAATCGTTTGATTTTATATAAGGAAACCTGTCAAACATTAAATGTTTAAAAACAACGAGAAACAATTTTTCGAACAGCGATAAAAGTAGGGTATAGAATTGAAAACTCGGTACTTTCCTGTTATAGCCACCCCCAGTCTGATGTTGCTATTTACTTGTATTTAATTATGGTTTTGTTTAGCAGGTAGGTTAGAAGAAACAAAGAAACGTATTAAACGTATCATATTGTTTTGTTTTTCTAACCTAACCTGCATGCACAATAAACTCATATTTAAGTTCAAGCAAATAGCAACATCAGACTGGGCCTGGCTATAACAGGAAAGTACCGAAAATTCTTCTGGTTTAAAGTTTCAATGGTGTAAATCCATACTTGCAAGTTTTGTTTTGTATGGATAGCTTGGTAACGCAATCTTCAACACATTGCCAGTATTCAGTTCTGGGGACACACGGTGCACGTTTTAGCTTAAGGTAGATAAACTGAAACAATAAGGTTGATTTTCTTATAATACAGAACTAATTAACAAACTTAAAGTGATGCAGGTGAAGTTATATTATCGGTGATTCGAGTGATTCAACCGTTAAGTTTTTATGCATATTCCTGTATATGCGATTTTCGATTTATAAATTATATTCAAAGAACGTAACACTTGCATAAAACAAAAAGTAGGTCTATATGTATTCAACTTTGAGCGTATTGCAAACATTAAATAATATTTTCTGTGTTTTATGTATCACGTCAATTTATAGTTTATTGAAATAGGAAAACATGAGTTAAAAGTTAAAACAATGAATTGCATAATGAAAAGAGAAAAATTTCCGTCATTTTTGAAGAGCTATTTACTAGTTAATACAATAAATGTACAAGTTGAACCTCACTAATCCGGCAGCAGCTTCGATGATTCGGCAATTGGAATTTACAGTAAAATTTACAGTGAATACTTTGGTTCATAATTTTTCAATTTACGGTGAATACTTTTGGTTCATAATTGAGTCTCTAATAAAAGATTGGAAATTGATTTATAAAAATAATCTTTAATATAGCCATGTTTGGTGCAATTATAAATTTTAGAACAAATTTCAATGGGAATCTCACTCCATTGAAATTCCCAAGTCATGGCTGCGTAGAGAATTTGTTTTCAATTTATTTCACTTTTTGACTTGTTCGAATCAAAATACCCCTTGATAAAAGGGTTGGGTACTTTCCTGTTATAGCTGGCGCGAGTCTGAGTTGCTATTTGCTTGTATTTGGTTATGGGTTTATTTTGCAGGTTAGGTTAGGAAAACAAAACAATATCATACATTATTCTTTGTTTTTCCAAACCTAACCTGCCAAATAAACCCATACAAAATAAACCATATACAAAGCAAATATCGAGATCAGACTCGCCCCAGCTATAACAGGAAAGTACCAAGGGATGATTGAATTCTTATTATCCACATATT
Organism: Cryptops parisi; assembly: GCA_034695005.1. Classification (NCBI taxonomy): domain Eukaryota; kingdom Metazoa; phylum Arthropoda; class Chilopoda; order Scolopendromorpha; family Cryptopidae; genus Cryptops; species Cryptops parisi. The sequence goes on from JAQIWH010006391.1 coordinate 6,623, forward strand.
TATCTTTATTAAAACGACTGCCGAAAAAATAATTTATTTTTTATTAAAAACTATCATTTTCAATATCGGTTACCAATGTCGTTTCTATTCTCACATCTGTTTGAGTTCCAGCACTCATTACAAGGATTAGTTTTGGATTAGGAGGGTCATCACGTTCACGTAACGAGATCTGCAAAATGAATAGTTGTTTCTTATGAAAATCACCTAAGGTAAACATGTTAATAATTAAAGGACCTGGTGTAAAAACGTGTTAAATAACATTTTGATAATTTCGAGAAAACGTGTTTAAAGATCTGAACTTATCTGTCTGTGGGCCACTTCACACTTCTTGCACTAATATTGTTGTTTTGCTTAAGATTATGGAAGGTAGAATTGTACCTAACACATTCCAAGATGTTTTTAACTCATTTCTGACAAAAATGTTATTTAACACCATTTTACACTTGGCTCTTCAATTATGTGAAATTTAAGTCTAAAAGTTGTTTCGAGAAGAAAACTTTTTATGTAATACTGCACATGTTTCTAAACAATTACCAACATTATTTTGACGCACTCTAATTTAAATACTGTACTATTTCCTACTAAACCTTGCGTACATTGGCCACAACTAAACCACAGTGTTCTAAACAGAATTGAATCGTTAGGGTACTTAGACAAGATGGTGAACAGAGATCTTGTGTTTAAACTGCTGTTTACACGTTGGCTAGGTAACGCTAATGATACAATACTGTTAGCTCTTAATCTTTACTTAAATTTTGTAGTTCGCGATTGTCAACAAGTACAGTATAAGGGAGCATTCCAACGAGTGCACTAGAACCTGTCATATTTCATTTTATTTCAAGTTGTTTATTATCATGTAATTAGCATACCGGTACAAAAAAAATTAATAATTAATGTAAAAAATCAATGAAAAATTTGATAAAAGAATAACAGGGTGAAAAAAAAAATAAACGGCGACCAAACGGCCTGCCTTTTTATGAGGTCATATGTTTCAGAAAGTGAGTTTGAATCTCCTGTATCGAAAACAAGTAAATTAAAAATACTGTTTAAGCATACTCTTATAAATTGACATATAGCGTTCGCCATAATTGTTTTTAATTAACAGCATATACTCAATACACTACGACGAATCCATAGACCATCAAAACCAACCGAGTCTTCTTGTTTTTGTATGCACAATTTTCATATTCTGGTATATAGCGTTCGCCATATTGGTGTTTCATTGATGCCATATAGCCAGTGGCACTCGGTACTCAATGACTGATTTCGTGAACACATCACTCATCAAAATCTATCGAGCCATTTAGTCTGTATGAGGGTCTAAAGAATTTATGGCATGTACCGTCCGCCATATTTGTTTAGCATTGATATCTTTAACCAACATTACTCAGGATTCTTAAGTCAAATCCATAGACACCTCATTCTTCAAAATCCATTGAGTAGTTTTCTTTTGTGTGTAGAAACTCACAACTAACTCGCTCTCAAGCGAAGCTAACATAAAAGAGTACAAAAACTGATCTCGATGGGACAAACATACAGACGAAGGGAATTATATTGTTAAAATTTACTGGGGTAATTTTCTATTTTTTTAAACTTAGCAGAATTGGATAAATGGCAGTACAATATTTAATACTATGGAGTACCAAACACGATATGTTTGCATAATTTGTTTTTAAATATTTACATTTTTTGGTACATGTAAATTTTGTACATCGTAATACTCATTTTTAATTGAAGTTGGAAGCGAGTTCCAAGATTGAATTGTATTATAGGGAAAGCGGTTATTGGCATAACTTGAAGGATTTTTGCAAGATATATTGTATTGGTAGTTTTCTCGTATTATTCCCAACTAGAAGTAGCCCCGTGCCATGCACGGTTTTAAACATGATTTGGATTTTTTGAAGGTTTCGTGTCATTAAAATGCCGCTAGGTGTCACCGCTCGCGTTCCGGACCATGATCCGTTCTCACAAAGATGAAGATAGATAGAGGGAAGTGAAAACTTGGGCTAGTCTTATTAAGAATGACAATTCAATCTTTTGACAAACCAATGTGTGTAAGCTACTAATTGCAACGTATTTATCGATAAACAACTGAATAGCCCATAACTCGTCGCATTGAAAATGCGGAGTGAAAAAAGGACTCAAGAGTTGTATAATAGTGTAATGAGCAAAATGAAAGGCTAGTACTGTATAATGAAAAGTAGAATCTATTACGCTATCCATCATCGAGAAACGCAACACTCCGAATCATCAAATTAACGAGTCAGAGGTTACAGATGTAAAATTATTATTAACATTAGCTTTACCGTATATGATCCCAGAGGACAAAAATGGTCCTTAATATCCGGTTCAAGGTACACTCCATCAAATATCACAGAAAGTTTTGAGTATATTCCACGATAGACGATAGGTTTAGCTAATTGTATCGAAAATATGTCAGCAGTATATCGATTATACTGTATATTATTTCACCAAAAAATGTAATAAACGCATATTTTGTACCTAATTTGACACTTCGACATGTACCTCCTGGCAAGATAAGTGTTTCTTGCAAAACAGTGTTTGTTCCATTTGCCTGTGTGAAAAAATCAATGTTATCATACATTTATTTGGTAGTGCTGTTACTTTTGAGTGATTTGATTACTTAAACCCACGTCACGAAAAAATAGTGACTTTTGTAGGGTTTCCATTTTTTCGTGATCAAGTAATAAGAATTGAAAGGCTCGAGTGGTGCAAGAAACAGGCCAATCTTATCCTAGGTTACGAGATATTATCATAGATGTGGCGCTGATAGTCACTGTTGGGTACATAAGCCAAGTTAGCTTCACAGCTGTCCGGCGGTTCTTTATTATTTGTTGTGTACTGATTTAGAACAAACAACATACAGCTCCATTTCATTGTAAAAAATAGATATATATTACCAGTGAAGTATTTTTTGTCAAAACTGTAACAACAAAGTGATCTGTATTCTGTACATATCTAAATCATTTATTTGAAACATTTGGCCTATTTAAAACAGTTTTTTTGTCGATACTGTAAATTATTTAAAAAGTAAAGCTGATCCGTTACTGCACCCAGCCCTCCAATTAAAAAAATATCATTACTCACTCCTTCGTATCTGACATCCATTATTTCTGTTGGTGTATCCAGAAGTTTCCAATATTCATCCATGGTTTCGTTTTCTTTTACGTATTGTACATTTTTTAACATTTCGAATAGTCCGAAACATTTTTCTGGTAATCTAAGGTCCATCTCCTGTCTAAACCGAGCCATTTTCCGAGTTTCCATGGCGCATACCTCCATTGTCGGCAAAGAATATGTGTCGTCAGTCAGAATTTTAACATTCACCCGTGTAGGTTCCGATAAGTAATACATTAAACGACCCTTGGCTTGAATGACACACATGGTGAAACAGAACACCACTAGAACAAGCCAAAATGCTCGAAATATAATCAGGTCTTTCGAAATCAGATAAGACGGTGCGCTCTTTTTAGACGACTCAATGTGCGATTTTGCAAGACGTCGAATTAGTTTATCCTCAAAGTCTTTTCTTTTTACAGGTCCACGAAATTGGTACTTTTTTCTTATCATTTTCACCTATCTTTGCTTTTCAATGAAAAAGTGGTAATATCTCTTCCTTTTACACCTAGAACGATCGCTAAAGCTGAAATGAGATACCCACAAACATGTTCGGTAAATTATATCTTTATACTCGTAATGCTTTATAAACAACTATTATCACAAAGATGAATAGAAGCGTCAGTACTTCTTATTCACCACGGTGTAAAATGATTTTTTATAATATTACTTTCTTAGAAGAGTGAAACTGTTCAAACCACATACTGTACTGTAAAGAAATAAAAGCGGCTGTTTCTTTATCACACCATTTAGATTCTCAATGACATATTACTGTAATATAATTTTTAAAGTTTATGCCTAAACTTTAGTGATTTTTTTTTCAATGTTATTAAGCCCACATTATTAAAAAACAAAAGTACTGTGCCGATTAAATATGTATGATATGAATTTTCTTGAAAAAACCTGTAAAGGCCTATAAGAATATTAAAAATTATATACCGAGCAGCTGTTGTCACACGAATTATTTACTATAATGCACAACCATTGACTAAGATTCATTAAAAATTATGTCACCAACCACATAAATGCGGTTGGTGAACTAATTTTTATGAATCTTAAAGGCTGTGCATTATTAATAATTAATTCGTGTAATAGTAGCTGCTTGGTATAACATTTTTAATGAATTACAAAAGTATCTAAAATCAATTATAAATATGAATTGACAAATGACATATGTTGTTTTAACACACCTTCAAGTTGTCACACCTATATCTTTTCATTGCTGATATTGATCTTCTAAACAGTTTTGAGCTATCATGTAAACAGTTTTCAGCTTATCCAATTTATATTCAGAAAAATTGTTTTCATTAAATTTAAAAGAAATATTTATTGAAATTTAACGTTATACAGTACAAGTTTATTTTACAACATATTATTTTAAATTAATATGCAACTAACCCCAATTTTGGTTAAAAATACCCTCCGAGTTTCGCATAAAGCCATTTTCCACGTTAAACGGGAATTCTCCCGCATTTCTTCGTATTTCGGTTTTTTGATCGATTTTAATTACGGACCGTATTATTTTTGCATTTGCTGAAGTGTGTTTGTGTGGTACAGCCTTGTAGTTCGTAAACTGAAAAGTAAATAATATGTAATGCATTAATGCAAAACTGACGTTAACGACGGACCAAAAGGATTTCCACAACGGCACGCATAATTGAATATTGGTATCTGGAACGTATGTCACTGCATGGCAAGGAACCTGAACTGGTGAGAGAGGCTGCTAAATATCGACTATAAAGAAGTGAACCAAAGTAATGGAAATGAGTACTTTCCGGTTATAATCGGGGCAGTCTGATATTGCTATTTGCTTGTACTTGGTTATGGGTTTATATTACAACATTTGCAAAGTATCGGGTTTAGGTTGGGAAAGCAAAACAATATCATACATTTAATATGCTTTTTTGTTTTTCCTACCCTAACTTGCAATATAAACCCATAACCAAGTACTAGCAAATAGCAACATCAGATTTCCCCAGCTATAACCTGAAAGTACCGGGAAATGGCATGCAGAATCTTGCTTGACCAGGGATGGAAGCTCTTTTACTCCGAAGTCGACTTTATTGCCCGAGCCCAAGCGCGAGTGGGGATACTCACAAGCCCCTGGTTGGCTGAGCAAATGGTTGAATGGATGCCGAGGAGCGAGAGGGTAGCAGTGCTCAGGCTCAAGTTTGGGAGTACGATTTTGGCTTTAGTTAGGTTTACGCACCAAATGAGCAGGAGTATTCCTCCTTCCTGGATGAAGTAGATCTGGCATTGGAAACAGTGTCTCTCACTGACTCTATAATGCTTCTCAGGGGCTTCAATGCTGATGTGGGGGTCGACGACGGACGTGGAAGGGGGTGATTGGGATGAACGGCGTCGCTTCACTTATCATGAATGACAGACTGCAAAGCCGGGACTTTTCATGATGGAGAAGCTGGGTGGCTTCTCCATCATGAACACTTTTTTTCTGCCACTATACACAAGCGCACGTGGGAACGTGTGCCTGTGGCCAAATTTTGCTGATCGATTTCTTTATCGCATCAGCTAATCTTAGGTCTCATGTGATGGATGTTCGAGCTGTCAACTGGGCCGGCTTGTTCGACATGCGTATCCGTATCAATTTCGTCCATTTTGATATACACACGTCATAAGCGATACAGGATTTGCAAAATTGACTTGTTCGACATGAGTAGCATTGCGGGAAATCTTGCGTTTCAGTCACCCGATGGGCTGCAAACTGTTACGCACAAAAGGTCGCATTCATATCATTATCATCGTACAATTTGCTCAATTCAAGATGGCGGCAACATTGCTTGCTTCATTCTACACGTTCGGAGGGATGCAAGAAGAGTGAAATGAACAATTGACAAATTGTTCCTGTATATGCATAATTATCTGATATGCGTAATTGTTCCTGGGCACCTGTATATGCATACATTTCAATAATATCGCTTGTCATCCAATGTTACTATTTTTATGAAAACAATACTTCATGTACAGTACATGTCATTAAATCATATATTTAGCACTGATTACAAATACTTAAATGAGCAGTTTGGAATGGGGGCCTATATTTCCCATCTGGCATGGGCCTATTACCAGCTCTGCACGGCCCTGACTGGCATATAGCGTTTGCCATAATGGTTTTTAATTAACCCAGCATATAAGCAGTGATACTCGATACACTAAAGCAC
>JAQIWH010006392.1:0-12939 GCA_034695005.1 Cryptops parisi
TACTAATTGATTATTACTGAACACATGATCGATAAGTTTATGCACTTGGGTGCTATATGGGAGACATATTCCAACACATATAACTACAATGCTACATATACAAACGTACGCGGAAGAATAACTTTCACAGATGATGAACATAATGCGGAAAACTGATTAATTTTACTTATTTTTTTGTTTTTGTGTTATTGAAAAACAAAATAGGAAAAGTAATTTATGTACACCGTGTATAATTTTGTTGTTGTTATTGTTATTGTTATTTTAAGTACCGAATACTTTTTTTTACGCTTGTTTGTGGCTGCTGGTTAGCAGTGGAGTGGGTGGGTAGTCGATCACGTAATTCAATCGGGATGATACGACAAGTCACGAAGTCAGGTAAGTTCCCCGGTCAAAGGCTGGGCAAGCGGCTTCCCTGTTAACGGAAACGTTTAGAGGGATGCCCGGCCTATGGACGCTTGCCGGTGACTGGACTAACCCTACCTCGTGATCTGTCACCATCACCTTGATTCAATTACAGTTGATCGATTACACATGTCACTGCTGACCAGCACTAGCGCCACCAGCGGTTTCTCTTGGCCACAAGCAACGCGCGTTAAAAAACAAGTACTTAACTTTTTATCTAGAAGTTTTTAAACAGAATTCTTATTTCAAATTCATCAAGTTGGTTAAACAATTATTCAATGAACGTGTGTATTGAGAATTCGTGAATGTGCTTGTCCGTCGGTACAAGGGTGAGCTTCTTTAACTTTAAAAATGGTTACAAAGTTTCCTTTTTTTCTCTCTCTAATTGGATCTTGCAAACATTTACAACAGTTGTTTTGCTAGTTTATTTTAGGATTTTGTTTTGCACGATTCTGCCTCGAGCAAAACACGTTTGTTAGTAGGGATAAAACATTTCTCATCACATAATTTCTTTTTTAAAAGGACTTCATGTTAATCTCATCATGCTTGGGGTTGGGTTTTTTTTTTCGTATACTGATCTTTTAGAATTAAGCTTGTAAGGATGTAAAGGGTCTGTTGATTGACAGGTCTCTCTACAAAGAGGGATTGAATACTCTACTATCCAAAAGATTGAGTTTATCTCGACGCCAGATCTCAACAAGTTGAATCTGATCCCTTTCTTTTCCTTTCAATCTGAAGGGAAAATGATCCATCTTGAATTTTGTTGTGACGATGCAATGTAAAACGTTTACGGTTCTCGTTTGAATCTAGTTTTTTTTTCGTGCGTTTTATTTTTATTTTTTGTGCCATAATAAATGAGTTGCTGTCAGAACATGATGATGTCAAATGAACGTTAGGTTCATTGCAGATCCATTCGAAACTTCCTTATTCATTATCTGAATGACTGAATTTGTTATACAGAGTAAACCCACTCAGTTAAAAAAATTGTAATAAGACAGCGGTCCGCTTAGTCACAGATGTGACTGTAACATCCATACTTTTCTCTTCTACCATAATGATTACAGCAGCCCGTCACGTGTAAGGTGGTGTCACGTGACTAGAAAAAGGCTACTCTTGCGTGCAAAAAAAAGGGAACGCGCGCACGCAGATTGGAGTCTTTTAGTTATTACTGCATTAGTTTTTAAGAATAATAATATAAAATGTTTTTTTTTAAAAAAAAAATTGTTTCTCGCTTTTGCTTACAAGGTTTTAAAAAATGTGCTAAGTTTTTATCGGAACAAACTTCTTAAACATTATTTTGTTTTATTTTTAAAAATATACGTAGATCCAGTCACTATGCCCTATCTTCTCAACATTTATTCGGAACCGTCGTTGAACTTGACACCAGCTTTTACACCACTGACGGTGGAATATACCACCAAAGTCCCTTATGACCAGCTGCTAGTGACAGTGTGGGCGTTTGCCCAAAATTGTCAAAGTGAAGCCAGACTGGATGACAAATTTGGACCATCTCAGTAAGTAGGTTCCACGACTTTTTATTTTAGAACAAAACTGGCGTATAGGGATAATGGAAAAAAAATTTTGTTTTTGTTTTTGTAAATGGGAACTTCTACAGTAAGTTTTTTACTATTTCTTTATCTAGGCCAGCAAATTACACGCTCGGTTTGGGTGACAATCGATTGACATTTTTAATTGTGGACATTCGTCATACCGAACCGTGGGTGATCAACAGTTACAATTTAGTCATTCATCGTGCATCGCCAACAGATTCTGAACCTCCATTTGATTCCTCGCAACAGCACGAAATTTGTGGTCTGAAGCAGGTAAGTTATTTGTTTTCTCGTTGTTTGCTTTAAAGTCACAAGTGGTGTTAAGTTACGATTCACAGATGGAGTTGGAGAGAAAAAAAATTCCAAAACAACAAAAAATAAAAAGTGAAGATGCGTAGCAATTTCTTTTTGTTAGACAACGAGCCATGCTCGTTAATCATTTGAGATGAATTTGTTCGCATGTTTGTGCTTTGAATTTACAATAATGTCTGATGGGAAGTATGGGTTTGCTTTGCTATGATGGGTTGAAGAAAAAAAAAGGTAAAGAAAAATAAAAAAGGGCTCGAGTGAAATTTGTCTTCGATGGCAGATGAAGAGGATTAGAGAAAATTCGTTCCGCGTGCTGAACGAGGCTTTCGACAGATCCCTAATGGGAAATGTTCCCATTGAACCACGAACCCCTTGCTAGACAGATTTACACATAGATATCCACTGCGGTCCAGAAATATATAGCAAAATAAGATGTTCTTTTACCTCGAAGCCAATCACAAAAGAAAACCTAAATCTCACCTAGATTGTGGTACAGTCAGTCTGGGTGATGGTAAAGATTTTGTGACACTTTTGCTGGTTTCAGAATTTTTTTTGTGTTTGTAAAGCTGACCTATATTTCTTATTTTGCTAAACGTGTAAAGAATTTTTTAACTACTCAATAATATTTTTCTACTGCATATGTTGGCCTGAATTTGTATTTTTGTAATTTATAGTTAAAATAGCTAATCCAGTAAATAATCTTTGCATAGTATGTCTAAAATTTTTCCGATAAAAGCGTATCAAAAATTGTGTTATCTATAATACAATTGAAGGGCTCGGTGCAGTAACCGGTCGGTTTCAATTTTTGCCGAAAGGTGATGCTACAACAGCTACTACATATTGTAAGAGTATTTTATCTAATTCTTTCTTAAATTTTGTTTATTACTTTTATTATATGTTTTATGTGTTATTTACGTGTAATAAGAAAAATGGAACTGTTTGAAAATACCTTGTCTTTAACTTTTAAAAAATGGAGCTGACGGGTCACTGCACCGAGCTCTTTAATTCAACAGTATTACGTAGTTAAATTCTGAATCGCCTATGCTGCATTTAGTACTTTGTCAAGAGTATTTTACAAGCTTAATTGTATACTTGAAACAACTACAAGTATTTAATGAGTTATTTCCTATTTCTGATCATACTGATATTTTTTGGTTTGTGGCTAAACTAATTAATCCCGAAAGTTATTCATAATCTGGGATGCTATGTGTGTTCCAATTTTGCCGGATGAAAGAGTTTCCGTCAAGTATACTATTCTACGTACAATTTGTAGTTTAAAATTTTGTTTGTTTTTTGTTATAAGTTGGAAAAACCTTTTTAAGACAAGTACCACTTTTGTATTTTGACACTAAAATATTATGATACGTTGTGAGTTAATTTAAAGGAATTGTACTGCATCAAAGGTCACTACAACGTAACCGAATATTTCATCGTATAGTTTTCTTTGAAACATCCTTTTTCTGAACTTTTTAAATAATCATTTTACATGTTGTGAACAACTATCGGTTTATACCCAACCATCATTTATGCTACACTTTTTAATGTATGTTAGTATTTTTGCTGAGAGTTCACTGGGCATTTCAATGTATGTATCTCTATATAATTTATCCATGCACCATCTTGAAAGTATCATGTCTGTGAATTATGACATGCAATCCCAATTTTTTTTCTGTCTCCTCCTTGTTTTAAATCAACGGTAAAGTCACTTAGACTTCACCCTTTATTTTTTTTTTTGCGATTCGTATATAAAAAACAAACACGAATGACGTCACAAAAACCGAGTGTGCGAAGTCTAGTCGATTGTAACGTAGTCACGTATTCGCTACCATCCATCAGCAGAGGATTGAGTTATTATCTTGGAGAGTGCATATTTGTGCGTTGCACGCATGATTTCGCACGAAAACAGGAGCATTAGCGCAGAAGCACAGAGTTCTTGATTGCTAGGTGGCCCTAGTGGCCAACGTTGGGTTGACGGGCCCACTTAATTACTCGACTAATAACAAATGGATCTGTCCAACGCGATTTGCATGTTTCCAGGGGGCTTTGTCAAGCGCGAGGGGGAGGACGAATAATGTTCTCCCGGGGTTGGTGTTGAGCGGAGGAGAAGTGAATTTAGGGAATGAGATTGTCTGCAACAGTGTGGGTTTAGTAGATGATTAACTGAAATGATGAATACGACGATGACATATGCAAAGACGCAAATTTTTTTTTGCCAGCGTTGTCGAATGGTGAGCGAAGATGGTGAATCGATACGAATTTGCAATTTCCGTATTCATGCTGGATGGATTGGTCAGACGTATGTTACTAAACGAGTAGTATACTAGAATGTGTGGGATGGGATTGGTTAGCTAAAGACGAGAGATGGGATTTGGCCTAATCCACAAAATATTATCAGGCGCGTTTCCTGTACAGACCTCCAGTTTGGAAGGGGTCACACGCTACATAAGAGTAATTATTGATACATAATTATAATTAGTATAATATAATATACATGTTTATCGATATATATATCAATATAAATCATTTATAATATAAAGAAATATTGCAAAATTAATTCAAATTTTTCATTGGGTTTGGAAAACTTATCAAACGTATTTCATATTGTATCAAATAATTTCGCGTTGGTTCTTCTTTATCAGGTGGCTTTGGAGGGGGTCATGACCCCCATCATGACCACGTCCCTGTATACGCGCATGAAATATTATACAGTTTATTCCGTAAGTGACATTTGGACGATATAAAACGAATTTTAAATGCATGTTTTAATGTTAATATTACACGAATATTTGTTATAAATATTACCAAAAAAATCATGAAAAATTATAACGTCCTTGCATAGCTCACAACTTGATGACATTCTACACGTGCATCACTGGTGTCTCATGTAGTGTCTTAACTTAAAGGTTTTGTTTCAAACATGTAGCATGACTACTTGACCATCTTCGATGACTTAAGTCCAGTCAAATTTTTTTTAATCAAACTTTATCGATCAGACTTTTTGTAACGCCATACGCACGTCGTGGTGCGTTTTCGTGTTTTCGTTGTTTCGTTGTTTAAACCGAAAGCTTGAAAACGCGGCCGGACGTGTGCATGACGTCAGAAAAACAGTTGAGATCGATGAAATTTGATTAACAAAATTAGACGTGTAAAATGGGCTTTAGCTGACAATCTTTTAAGTAATTTGTTTTTTGATCTGTAGATGAGGCGACTGGTGGTGTTGAAGATGCCAAATTAACGGAGAGGGTGTATGATTCATTGACTTATCCATATAACGTAATCGAAGGGTCTGGTGTAAAAAGGTGTTAAGTAACATTTTTCTCAAAAATGACTTAGAAGTATTTTCTAAAATGCTAGGTGCAATTCTACCTTCCTGCCGCATAATTTTGAGAAACACAACAATACGTGCAATGATATCAGTACGAAATGTATGAAGCAGTTCATAGACAGCAAGGCAAGTTCAGATCTTCAAACTCGTTTTTCTTGAAATTGTAAAAATGTTACTTAACACCCTTTTACACCAGGTTCTTCAATTAATACAAACTGGAATGGTGTTTATCACCAATTTTCAATGAATATTTGTCATCAAAAGATTAATGCTCAGCTTTCGATGCAAAGAATTCGGACGACTCGACTGAACATCGTCGAGCCATCTTTGTTTTTCGATTAGTATACGATTATATAACAAAAAAAAAAGGTTCATTTGCAATACAACAGCTGTTTGTGTTTTTTAAATATGTTGATGTAGTTAGGGAAGAGAAATTCTCGTTTGTCGGTGGTTGTCCTAGCCGATTTTCCACCGGATACACAACAACGATGCCTTGCACGGGCCTGTCAAACCGCGTTTATCCGTGTTTGCGGTTGCCAACCGGATCAGCGCACGATCGTGCATAATAGCTGTTAGTGCTCTTCTACTCTACAGACCACTTTTCATCGTCTCTTCCAGTTGGTCTTCTATATACCTAGTACTGGTACTGTCGAATTGCTAGTAGTATAGTAGAGCAGAGAATAGAATGAGAGGGATGATGGCAGTCAGTCACTCGGGCAACCAATGTTCTCCTCCTCCTCCTCCTCCTGTTCTTTTTCTGAAACTCCCGCCTCACTTGCTCCATGGAGATCATTGTCGAGGTTGAATGATAGCCAACATGATTAAACTGAAGGGGACGATGTGTGCCCTCTGGGGGGAAGTTGTGAAGCAGCCCCCCTGGTGGCCTGCTGCATGCTGGGTACACACACTCCAATGGTCAATAGGCGATTACCTTGTAGGGACTCCTCAGGTAATCGTCGTTGTTGAGGACTTCCCATAGTCCTGACAGTGGATCAGCGTAATTATGTTAGCGCAGGACTCAATGCCCACCGAACCCTTTATGACTTCGTTTCACATTTCATTGCGTTAAAGGCATCCGTTTCAATAATGAGCTTGGACGAAGAAGGGGTTGGGGGTATTTTTTTTCCAACTAAAAGAGACTTCATCTTGTTGTCCATTGATTGGGAGTTGGAGTCGATGCTTTGGAAATTGGTACTTCAACGTATTCGATGACCAATGGAGATTGGGATGAAATGAAATGAGGTACAGGTAGTCAGCTGAATGGTAAACTAATTATAAAATTAGGTTTCAAATAGAATATTAAAGTAGACTATAAAATTATATAATAATGATTTTAAGAAAATTCTATTAAAAATCAGCTTCGAGGTTCACACTGAGAATTTCAAGCAAATAATCAGAAAATAATTAGAATTTTAAGAAACTTTATTTACTTTAGTTTAGTTTACTTTCAAGTCAGACGTCGGACTTGCTTTAAAATTGTGAAATTGAGGAAAACTTCCAATTGAGGATTTGTTTTCAGAGACACTGTATTTATTATTTCACAGAATAATACGTTGATTTTTGAGGAAAACTAACTAACTACTCACAACTATGGTTCAAATTTACTCCATTTATAATTGAAGCTTGCAATAATGAATAATTAATTTTAAACAATTTTTTTGCTTATATTACTTGTAAAAATGAGAGGTTGAGATTTAACATTAAAAGCGTTTATTGTTGTTTTTTGCATTGTTTATATATTTAAAATAATTTAAACTTTGGACCATAGTTGTGTTATGAAGTCACAACTATGTGAAGTTTTTTATAGTAAGTCTCTAATGGACCATAGTTGAGAGAATGTGATACAACTAGGTTACAGAGCAGGAGCAGTCAATAATGTAGAAATGTTATGTTAGTGTTTCCGTTGAGCGTGGAACTTCTTTTTCACCAGATCATTATATTGGACTGTTTTTGTTGTTGTAAGAAGGAAAAGAATAATGAGTTTCACAGAGCTATTCTCGTAGTATTTCTATATAAATCGCAAAAAAACTTCTTTTTATAGAAGTAGGCTACATTCTTCAATATATTCTTCAATCTCGCAAGTAGATCTCTTTCCAATTAGTCCGCATCTCGTTTTCGTCTACTCGTTTTAACAAGATCTCTTCTGCAATGTTTGAAGTGCTTTTTCAAATGTCATCTTAGCATTTCACAATATGAGAATCTACAAAAGAAACAGAATGGTATATAAAAAAATTCCAACTTATCTTCGTGGAGGGGACAGAGTGGAAAAAAAATAAAATCCAACTTTTAGCATAGGGTTGCAGGTTTTTCTTTTTGTTCATGTTGGTCGTTGTTCTCTCAGGATGATGTCAGTCTGTCCGTCATGCAGCTGGGCTGTATTTTTGGGACGACGTAGTTTAGTAGTACAAGTAGTACTCGTTCACGTTTCCTCGTCATCAGTAGTGCTTGCTTTCATGCGAATCTTTGAGTCGGCAGATGGCGAAAAGGGAAAAAAAAGGCAAGGCTATGGCCCAAGGCACAGCTGGGGCCCCGGGACAATGTGTTTTGGTGCTGCTGAGACCGAACTAAAACTTGATTCGTTCCGCTGCAGCTGCAAAACCTTGTAGTCAGGACTCAGGAGTTGCATGTGCATTGGAAAAGTCTTCTTCTCTGTGTGACTACTATGTGCTCCTTTGCCAAAGTTTCAACATTTCGTATCTCTCCTCCTCACAAATTCCCAACCGTTGAAAAAATTTCTTACACTTTTGCCACATTGAAGGTTCTCAGCAGTATTAACGTTAAAAAGATTAATGTGGAAAAAACAATTAGAAATGAGCTGATCTGTATGGTTGTCAATGATAGTGATTGTCTAATCAGGTTTCTTCGAAATGCAAAAAAAAAAAGTCATTCCCGTTCTTAAATATGTTTTATCTGTTCCCATAAGTTGGTTCTCATCAAAATAATATACTTTTTACGATAAGTTATAAACCAGCATTTTCTTTTTTTTTTAACTCGAAGATTTTCTTGAAGTGCAAAATTAAGCGTTAACAGTCTTAAATGTTTTCGAAAAAAAATAGTATTTTCGATACGGTTAGCTGTAAAATAACGGTTTGCTGTGACGAGCACAGAGTGCAACTAACATTCTGTTTCATTTGATTTGTATGGTACATGCAATGTAATGTATACAATCCACACATTGTATACAATGTCAAACCTGGTTTAGGCAATGTATGAAATTAGCATTGAAATAGTTACCGGTATGTTAAGAAATTTTTTTAGGTTTGCTCTAGGCTTAAATGCCTTTTTTACAGAAAGTGTTAAATACTATATAACCTAAACTAACTTAAACAGTTCTATTCAAGATGCTATATGTTACTATGCTAAAAGATGCATTATAATTGTATACAATGGCTGAATTATATACATTGTCTGTAACATATATAGTGTACTGTAGGCAAAGGGGTCCAATTTTGACTGTAAGAAGGATCCATAACTACAAATTATAGTGGAACCACCATGTTTCGCGTTCCAATGTGAATCAGAATAGCTTTTCCCATATAAGGTCATTTCATTTTGTCAATTTCAAATCGAAATTGGGTAGAACTTTCCCAATAGTGAAAATTGGTCCATTTTCCAGTCAGGAAAGAATCTCTTTATGTGTAGAGAAGCAATTATGCAAATTCGTTACCATTGTGCTTTTTTATCGAAAATAAAAGTGCGATTTTTATTGCAGACTTTCGTACAACCACTGTTGCCATATACATTATTTTGACAATCGGTGCCTGTTTCCCCCCCAAAATTAAAGTCGCTTTTGAAAGCAAATCTTGTTGGCGCCGAAGGTCTATCATCGGAATCAAATATTCAAAGAAGGTCCCTATCAAAGACACAAAATGGAGGACTTATTTTTTTATTGCCTCTATTCGGATGCCTGCAGTGCTCTCGCGGACAATCGAGCGAAGCTTTTGATCTATGGTCTATTTATGCACATTGTCGACCATTAAGTTGAGGCAGATGTCGTCAAATCACCAGTCATGACTAATGGCGGTGTTTTGTTATCACGTGGGTGTTATATTTTGGGTGGGAAAAAGGATTGCTTTTTTCGCTTTTTTATTATGGGTAGGCCAAGTTTCAGTTTAGATAACGCGAAATGGTTCCCAAACATGTAACGTTATTTTAATGAGCTGTCAAATATATGAAAACGTTTTTTCTTATTTGTTTTTTCATTCTTGACTTTTGCAGATATATTTTAAGATATATTTTAAGATATATTTTAAGATAATTATTTATTTATTTATTTATTTATTATTTATTATTATTACAACAAAACAATTTTTTTCTTTATGCACAATGTAAAACGTGTTTGTGCATTTCTTTTTAAAAATGTATACAAGTTCTTATATTTATTTATTTATTTAATCGATCGATACAAAGCATTGGGAAGTTAACATGGACAACACCTATGATGGTCATGGGATCAATTTATAAATTTAAAGTAAAAATTGCCTACGTCCTTTAAAAAGTAAATCTAGCTTTTGATTTATCGTGGAGATATAATTGTAAAAATATGTTACGTATTTTTTCATTTTAAAAAAAAATTGTATGTATAAATCGAAGGATGATTTCGTCGCATGTGGACTTTTCCACGGTGTCTAATGAGCTTTAATCAGACGAAGATAAGTTGTTGTCATAATTCAACGAATTAAGCCCTAAGCTCATTAAAATATTATTTAGGACCTTACATTTTTTTGCAGAGATTCTAATTTCTACACCTTCCTCTAAAGCTTTAATAACTGGGGGGCTTTCCGGTTATTACCCGACAGCAAAGTGCAATTAAATTTTACTATACGTATACAAGGTTTCTTTTTTTTTCGCGAATGTGATGATTTTAATAACCTGATTAGCGATGAAATATGAACTTTGTTAAAAGTTGGCTCGGAATAGAGTGGTATCACTGCAGCTATGGTAACACAACTGCAAGTTAATTAGAGAGTTAGTTCGATGGGGTTAATAGTTGGTCGGTATTAATTACATGTGGCGATATATTTTTTAAGTGTACGTTACACAAAGTAAAGCACCGTAATATAGTAAGCTTAGTTTTAAAACACAAAAGATAATTTTTATACGTTCGTTTCACCTTGTATAGTTATGTTAGTTACGTATATGTAAAATGTATGCCTATATTTTATTCACATGTACATTTTTGTAAATATTTGTAACGCTCATATGCACTTATTATTAACATTGGCGGGAGCACTATACAGGGTATTTTATTTTCAGACCTCTGACAAACCTTTAGGACACGTGAAGGGGTTTGAATGCACCAATTTTTTTCCTCATACAAAAAGTTGTGGAAAAATCGCTCCATGTGAAACAAACGCCCGAAATGCTACTTGTATGACTGTATATGCTTCAGTCTTCACTGCAATACACCTGTTGTGTGGGTGGATAGCAAACTTGCAATTTCAATACAATACTATTCAAGCAGTATCATTTCGGGTGTCTGTATCACATGACTATTTTTTCGTAACTTTTCGTATGGGAAAAAGTTGCTCTCTTCTGCCCCCGTACATGCCCTAATTTTTTTTTCTTTATTAAAATTCACGTTTTAAAAGAGACGATACAAACGAATTACATAATTAGTAATTGTGGAGATCATGGTTATCTATAACTAAAATTTGCTTGAGTGACGGATGTGACTTCAATATCGATGTTAAACTCGACTCGAGATAATCGAAGACATTGGTTCTTGTTCCCCCCTACATCTACATTGGTAGGTATGCATTCTAAATTTGACTATGAATGAAACTGAACTGTACCATTTTTGGGTTAACCGTCGCTTGCGATGGAAAATGGCACACTAGTTTATAATTAAAATATATTTAATTGAGAGCACCTTGTATGACACGATACTTGTAACGTGTCATACAAGTATCGTGATGAAATATGAGTTCATCACGATACAAACGTATTCCAATTTATAAAACTTTCAAATTTATAAAATGGAAGTTTTATAAATTTGGTGGGTAGTGTATTCGAATTATTAAGAGAAAACGTTTCATTGCAAAGGAATTTGCATCTCTTGGTATCCTAAGTGTGTGGCTCTATATTCTTAAATGCGAAACAGTGGTTCTGAAACACCCTGTATAATACGTTCGATATATTGTGCCTTCTAACCTTCATTAACCTAACCTCATAAAATGTATCATGCTGCACGTATCAACAGATTCGGTACCTGTATACTTGCGAATTTATTTTCGATTCATTACTGTTACACTCTACAGATACAGAGGTCCGCGATTTATGCGAGGGTGAGATACAGTTCTTATAAATCTCTCATAAATCAACTAATGCGAGCACTGTGCGAGAATAGCGAGATTTGCATAGAGCATAAATCGTAGATTTGCATATACCTCTCTCACGTACACCAACATCCGTGTCTATGTATTTTCACTTGTATGAGTGGTCTACTCTAAAGGGAACTTAACCAAAGTTCGTTCTATTTCGGTTCAGTATAACAAAACACGTGGTCATGCGTACACTAAAATTTCCACAAAAGTGGCAACTGACAACTTGCATTTGAATAGGTTATTTGTTGTATTATACAATCCATCCTTGCAATGAGTTTGATGTACTGTATGTACAGTAGCTACTGTATATACCAGCGTTTCTCAAACTGTGTTCCGCGGAACCCTTGATTTCCGTGAGACCCTTCTACCAGTTCTCGAGAATTATTTTCATAATCAACTTAGTATCGGTACTTACAAGGGAAGGTTCCGACATGTAGCTCGCATCCAGAGGAGTGATATATATTTTCAAATACTCTGTACTATAGTGAGTAATAATCACCTAAAACTTACCTGCAGAAATCAAGTATAGTATGTTTTAGGTGTCCTTGACAATTTTTAAAATACTAATTTACAAAGGGGGGTGGGTGTACACGAAACCTGAAATGTTACATGTTACATCCCATTAGAAAAGTCTCAAATCTAACTTCTCAAAAAAAAATTTTATTTCATTCATTTTATCACAAACAAAGCACGCAGAGGAAGTTAATTTGGCGAAAACAAAATCTTTATGCAACAATTTTGTCGAAAAAACAAAAGTTGAGTTTATTAGTATTGAGAGCTGGAATATATTTAACACAGACCGATCTGGATTTAATTATGAACTTACTTCAAAAAGGACAATTTCTCACAAGGGACAACAATAAATTGTTGGCTTTGTTTTACGTTGTTTCAATTGTTATTCGGATTTGCTATATGTGGTTTAACCATTCTAATTTAATAAAAATAGTACATTTCTGCACACTGTGTTGTTATATTACTATTTTAGAAGAACTTTTCTGTTCACTTGACGAGTGAGTGGTATTGGTAG
>JAQIWH010006393.1:0-12939 GCA_034695005.1 Cryptops parisi
TATATAAAAATGATCGACTATTCGAATGCAACGTTGTGGCAAAACGTGAAAGCAATCGGTGCAGAACTTTTTGAGTCCATCGGTTACGACAAACGGACATTTACATTTTTATTTATATAGATTTCATTATGATCGATACCTTACTAAGTAAGCTATATGAATATCCATTATACACTAAACCTCGTGTACTGAGGTTAACCTTGTAAGATTGATGTTTTTAATATGTATATCTTTTGAATTGTGTTTGATTTACGCTCGAAACATTTAAAAATTTAATTGTCTTCATAAATGAACAATTCAGTGCTAAATCAATTCATTATTGAAGAACCAGTTTGAAAGAAAGTATGTGGCATTGTCTTGATTGTTTCCTAGTATTGTCTTTCCGAACAATTCATTTTTGAGTCAGTATGAAAGTTTGGAACATTTTTTTTTCCTTTCAAAAATGACATTTTCACATCAAACTGTTCTTCAGTACTGTGTCTAGCTTGTTGCTTTACCACTTCCTGGGTTTTCCAGAAAATGGTGGCATAAGATAAACACTTTGTTGCTCAGTGTGATACTCTTATGGAGTTTCTCATCAGAAAAAACGGATCTCCTGAACAATTTTTAAAAATGTGGCTTATCATTATGTTACTAGAAACCTTTCAATTATTTAACAATCTGATTCTAATCAAGAAAGTTATTTTTTGAGAAAGTTAGAAAGTCAATTTTTGTTTTGTCTTCTTTTACAACTTGATTCCAATATCCTTTTGTTTTAAATTTTGTAGACAAAGAAAATTCTTCTTCGTCGAAAACGTCGTTTATGGCGACAAGTTCAAAGAATCAAGGTAATGAACCGTCTTATTTTTATTGCTGAACAATAAAAAAAACGTGTCGAGTATAAGATTGACACGATACTAAACTTAGCTACACAACAACACGTTTATCTACATTCTTTATTTAAACTACCAACATCGCGATAAACAGCCATCTTGTTGACACTAACTCACGAAGTAGTGTTAACAATTCTACTTGTCATCGAACAGTTTGTATAATTTGGTCATTCAAATGTACATGCCATATTTTATATCTGCATTTGGTGGATTAATAAGACTTTTGTCATTTGAATTTTATATATTTTTTGAATTCTGTGAACTACAGACAACAGAAGATTCGTGACTTTGACTGTGATTGTTCTCAACATTAGTGGTGAAGTGTAATTACTAGGTGATGAAATTGATGGTTATGTCTTCTGGTCACACTTGGTGGCGTTCTTTCCATCGAGCAAAGGCTTCATAAAAAATGAAAGGATATAACCCATAACATTTTTTTTTAAAAATGATAATTGGATCTATTGTGGGAAACTGATTCAGGGTTTTCTTGTGCGATTTTTATCTTTGGGTGAAATTATTGGGAAAGGAATGCACGAAATTGCGAAATTCGTATTTGTTTTTCCTTTGGAATTTTAACCCTGAGATTTATATAGTTCTTTTATAGCTCTCACTCGTGACATTGTCGTGTGTTTGATTTTAAATGGATGTTTTAGAATGGAATTAGAATTTCATATCACGCCATTGACAACCATAATGTACATGTTGTGTTGTTGAGCAGTTGCAAACGTGTGTTACCAACCTTGTCCTTGTCTTAACGAACGTCCCAGTTTTCGTTTTTAACTGATGTCGTTTTCTTCTTGGAGGGATCAGATAACCAGCATCAATGGGTTGCAAATTTCCGTATGTTAAATTGTTCGTGAATGTTATCGTAATAGATTCTTCGTGAAAGTATCTAATAATACTCTTTTTATATTAGCTTCACTTGTGAGTGAGCTGGGAATTGAACGTATACTGCCATCTACAGTCGTGTATGAAAATGTACTGTATAGTCCAATGAACATGAACCTAAAAACCGCATAAATCAAAATCCGCATACATTCAATGTAAAAAAAAAATCGCACATAAAAATAAATAAATCGAAAATTGCAGAAATCAAAAAAATTAAATTATTCAAAACTAGCATAAATAAAATGTCGAAGTACTCAACGATCTCACAAATTTTATTCCGCATAAATCGAAATATGCATTAACCGAAATTCGCATAAATTGAAACGTGCAAAGATATAAAATAAATTTTTACATTATGTATGTACATAGAATATATTCGTATATGATTTGTATATATTGTATAGGCTATATATAGAGTATGCTTAAAAAGCATTTTTATTGTGCTTGTTTTTATGATGAAATTATTATTACCAATTAGTAGGTAACCCATGCTGTAGCACGGGAGGATCATTGTTATAATTTTAAGTTTATTTATTACAGTCGTGGTGTCACAGTAACATAACGAAGAGTATTCTGGTTTACACTTGCATAGTTAAGGTCGTTATGGTATTGCATACAGTGTGTGTGTCCCACAGGTTGTGACTTTGAGACACATCTTGTATAGGCTATACCCCCTTGGGTTTTAAACCTTATACGATAGACTTGCACAAAAAGTTTGGGTTTTTTATTTGTATTAATGAAATGAGACACTTGGTTCAAATTTGGAAGGATTTTGGAGAACAAAACAAATTGTAAAATTGGTTTTGTTTTTATTTTTATCGTTCATTTAATGTTTATATGTACAAACCAAGACAAGTAGATTTGCTCAGAAAAAGGGTGATTTTTCTTTTGTTTTGCTATTTAAACCAGATAAATACAGGTTAGTCCCGTTTTAATCGCATCTTCGAATTATGAGCATTCGTTTTATGCGGTTTTCTTTATGCTTTTTTAGTGAAATAAATCATCTTACGTGTACGAGTTCTATTAATTTTATTAGAAATAACGTTATTGTAAAAATAGTATAAATAAATTGATAAACTAAGTTATTGTAAAAAGCACTATAAATAAAAATTATTCAATTTATTTATGTTATTAGTTCTATATCAGGTAACCAATGTTCGGTATTTTAAGATAAGTCCTTGTACAAAGATGAAGAAATGATGCAGAAAATGACGAAGAAAGAGCAGAAATTTTATTGCTTACTTGGATATATTGATATTAATTGTGTTGATATATTTATTTTATAGTTATCTTGTGATAATATCTTTAATTAATTTTAGGTATATTGTTGTCGATGCGAATTTCAAGATTGGATAAATGTAGTTTAGGTTCCCTCGTTTTACGCAATTTTTTGCGGATTCGTTATTATGCATTTTTCAGATTTTTTTGTGTTTTATTTCATAAGTGATATCAAATTGTTATCTTTTCTAAGTCATTCAAAAATTATGTGATTTATATATTGTTGAAAGTTAAGATGAAGATCAATAAAAAAAATCAAAAATTTAAATCGACAAATGTGTAAAGTTGAATTCTGAAGTTTATTTTACAAATAAAGCTTTTTCCAATTAAATTCGATTTCAACTGTTTTTCGTAAGTCATACATACATTCGGGCGCATTTCAGTGCTTTTGTTGCGTGACCGAAAGCACGAAAACGCGCCCAGACGTGTGTAGGCCGTCAGAAAAACGATTTGGAATCAATGGAACTAGACTGAAAAGATTTGACGCGTAAAATGGGCTTAATATAAGGCCCAACGGTAGACTATAATAACAACTGCAAATTCAATGTAAACAAAGATGAGTAGAGGATCGTCAACCAGACTGCTTCAAGATGTTTTTGGAATTCGTTCCGTCATTATTTCGTACCGTATTTCCCATGGGAAAGTAACATCTTTTTGACGGACCTGTACAGTGAAACTTCTCTAAAGGACCACCTCCCTATAGAACCACTTTTATCCGGAACGGATTTTTGGCTGTTATTAGTTATTCCCCTCCCCCCCCCCATTCAGAGACCACTTCTGAAGAACACTTTTTCGTGGAACCATTAGTGGTCCGCTTAGAGAGGTTTCACTGTATGTGACTTTAAACAAAATATAACTTATAGTTACTAGTAAATAACACGTCAAAAATGGTGCAGTGACGCTACCGTAGCTGGTGAGGAGGAGCTCGCTGCAGTATTATTGGATAGATGGATACAACACTTGCAAGCAAGAAAACTTAGTAGCCTGTCTAAGTTTCATTCTTTCATTTTTCAAACTTTATTTTTACCACAATGATCAGAAACTATTACCCTGTATCTGATTAAAATATGGTCATTATTTAATTTTTATTTAACACGATGGCGTCAAAAAAAAAACAAAAAAACAAAAACAAGAGACAATCACAAACACAAAAAAAAATTAAAATTCAATAAAATAAAATAAAATAAAATAAAATAAATATCCAGGTCTAGCCAATAATAGACCAAGTCATAGAAGGCCAAGTCGAGACCAAGTCAAAACCAATTCAATATTCACTCATTATAATGAGTGAATATTATTAGTTAAAATGTTTGTATCATTTATTGCTATTTCTGTAACTACTTGTACATTGTACTTTTACTACAGTCGACCTTTTTAAAACGCTCTTCCCCCGCTCTTTGCTCTCAAGAACACAGAACCAATGTATCTTCCAACATTAATCTGCCCTTTAAACTTTGATTGACTACCAATGGTGGCGGTTTGTAAAGATTCGACTATCTTCAAAAGAATTGAAGCACAATCCAAAGCATTGATCAATGTCAGTTGGATATTTTAATACATTTATAATTACCGGTATATAAAAATATAACGAGACATGAATTTCCTTTTTATTGACATAAAAAAGTTCAGAATTATATATAGATATCGTACCTATAAAAGTGCTCGTTGAATATTGGTAATAAATACTTGGAAACGGTTTCATAACTATTTAATTTTATTATATTACACATAGCTGAAAAAATCGCGTGAAAATGAACAAATTTCATCCGGCCCTGTTGATCATCAATGGATTAGTGAAATGCGTACTAAACTGCAAATAGAAAGAAAAAAAGAAGTTTTCAGTTACCAATTCGAATAATTCGACCACGACGGGGTGAATTCAAAATTATTAGGTTTTCTTGTTTTATAAACCACTCACCACTTACGTGTGAAATGTCTTGTCGTTGGCCTGTCCAGTTTTTATTGAAAACCCCTTTCGAAGTTGCCTCGCATGACGTCTAATTCTGATTCGACCACATTATTCATCGGCATCGTGTCATCTCCATAGTTCACCATGGGCCTGGGCTCATCGAACCATTCGGGTTGGTAAGGGTATTGGTAAGGGTCGTTCAAGTAAGGGTTGTATTCGTAATAGGGATTGACAAATCCTTGGTCAGGTGATTGAGGTTCCATGTTTGGCCTTGCCTGATCTGACCTCGGTGATTCTTCGGTTGTTTCTTGGGGTTCCATTTCTGGCTGCTGTTCCTCTTGAGGTGGCATTTCAGGTTGTTCATATTGAGGTGGTCTCATTTCTTCATCTGATGGCATCATTGGTTCACTTTCTTCTTCAGATGGCATCATCGGTTGATTTTCAGGTTCTTCCTCTTCGGATGGCATCCGCGGTTGACTTTCAGGTTCTTCCTCTTCGGATGGCATCCGCGGTTGACTTTCTTGTGGTTCACCTGGGTTTTCTTCTTCTTCTTCGTCATTTTCTTGTGGCATCCGTTGTTGAGGTTCTTCACTTTCGGACATAATTCGTTCTTCAGTTTCGGGTTGTCTACTGTCATCGGACGACGACATCATCGTGGAAGATGATGGTGTAGATGTTTCTTGAGTTTCACTTGAAACTGTTACTTGATCGTGCGAAGATGCTGCTGCTGCAACAGGAACTTCTTCTTTCGATTCCAATTTAGGTGGTGGATAGTAAGGAACGAAACCATCAAATTGCTTGGGTTGGAATTCTGGACGGAATTCAGCCATGCCTTTGAAAAGACCAAAACAAAACAGTGATCATTAAAAATGGTTCTAGATTCAGAATAATTGTCAACACTCAGTAGTCTTGAAATTTGTTGTATTTTGGAACATCTATGGTCAATATTTATAGAAGAAGTTCAACGAGGGCACTGATTGGTTTTACAACTATGCCATCACTCAGACTTTATTGAAGCCAGAAATGATGATGAGGTGAGGATGATAAAGACGGAACGGAATTTTATGATGCAGAAAGAAACGGAAGAATCCCGAGAATATCGGGTTCCGTGGTGTCAATTGAAGAATCCGGTGTAAAAGGGTGTTAACATTTTTACAATTTCGAGGAAAACGCGTTGAAAGATCCGAACTTGCCTTGCTGTCTATGAACCACTTCATACTTTTTGCACTAATATCTTGGCACATATTGTTGTTTTGCAGGAAATTATGCGTTAGGAAGGTAGAATTGCACCTAACACATTCGAAAATGCTTTGTCATTTTTGACAAAAATGTTAAAAACAATTTATAAAAGAAGAGATTGTAATAAAACTTTCCTCTACCTTTACTGACCGGGCGCAATTTTGAAGAAAACCCAACGTTTCGTCTTTTGTACTAAAAGGCTTTATCGAGGGAAACACAGACAAAGAAACAAAAACAAAGGACACCAGCAGCACAAAAATAAAAGGGCAAAAACTGAAAAAGTTTTGTTTGCTTGTCTGCGTTTCCCATGATAAAGCCTTTCAGTACAGAAAGCGAAACATTGGCTTTTCTCACAATTGTACCCGGTTAGTAAAGGTAGGGGAAGATTTTTTTTTTCACAATTTCTTCTTTTATCCATTGTTTTTAACTGTTATCCAGGGTACAGGTTTAAAATTTAACAAAAATGTTACTTAACACCCTTTTACATCAGGCCCTTTTTAGGAAAAGTCGAGTATGTCAATAGAATTAACTAGCTCAGACACTACACCATTAGAACGACCATATTATTATTATGTTGCTTTAGTATAATTATATGTTTCATACTAAAAACTCACGCTATTACAGTGTAACACGGTTTATCTCACCAAAAGATAAAAAAAAAAACAGTTTAACCTTATAATTCTCAACTGTCAGTAAGTTCCCAGGGAATTCACTGATGCGTATGAAAGAATTATCATCGTCCCGAAACAAAAAGTTCAGTGTATCAAGTGTATAGCGTTAAGTTTTTTCTTCCAGTTTTTATGGGTTCAACATGGTAATTAGATGAACTTGATCCTGGGAAGAATAGACGGGTGACTAACAAAAAATCTAACAAAGTTTTAAAAACCATGAGAAAAAAAATGTAGAGGAGAAAGTTGTTGGCCTTGAATTGAAGTAAAGGGTGATTTTTTTTACAGTTTGTAAAGGTAATTTTTTCTATACTGTTATGTAGAAAGGTACTATAGAGTATCGAGTTTGTACCGGTTTCGGGTGAAATTGGGACATGGTAGTAAAATCTGTTGGGTCTCATCAACATGGAGGGATCTGGGATAAATCGTTGCCTGGGAACAACTGGTGCTTCTTGTTTCGTTGAGGTTTTTTCATTTTCAACTACTGTTGTTGTTGCTGATGATTCTGTACTAGGAAGTTCGGTATGTGACGTCACATCCGTTGAGGTGAAAGGAATCGTTTTGGCAGACGCCAACGCAAACAGTCCGCATAACTATTAAGATACAAAAAAATAAGTTGAGTTCGTTTGTTTATTAGTGCAGAATACTAGTAGGTAAACCTAAGACGTAGATTATTATATTATCTTATTCTCTTTGTTTACACTAATGTTGTTATGGTGAACTTGCCAAAAAATAACTTGTTTGCTAAGTGTTTGCTTTTACTTGTTGTCATGGAAAATTTTGTCATATACAGAGGAAACAACTTTCTTTTGTATATTGTTAATTATTTTTATTCTATATATGGTGGATTAATTAGTTCTATTTATATACTGAAGATACTCTATATATACTATATAGTTTACATATACAAGAGGTTCTCGATTTACGCGAAATTTGCATTCTGCGAAGCGAAAGACTTAGCATAAATCGAAAATCTCGTATATCGAGATTTTTATGAAGTGGCGTTGTCATTTGTGCACCGCCGCACAAAATCGCATAACAGCGAATTTTTCTGGTATGGAACATAAAACTGGGATGATTATTCCCATATAACGAACTTTTATATTGGCAAAATCGCATAAATCGAGGACTTTCTTTTATATACCCTGTATAGTGTTGACAGATTTTGAGATTTAGCTATCAGTAGGAAGCGGGTGTTGTTCAAGGTGGATCAGTCACATGATACGCACGTGGGTTGCATAATCTGACCCAAATAAATCAGTTAATAAAACCGATTGGCTAATTATGTAGCTACACGTCAGTTGATATTTTAAGTCGTTTTAAAATGAAGTAAAAAGTTTTTTTTTAATCTAATGACCACGCCTATAGTTGACATTGAATGTCCATCAGACAAAACCCCATATTGGAAAGTTTGACCTTAAAAACTTCATACAAGACAAGGTTGAATGCATAATTTGTACCACCTGATATTTAATTTATTTATTTTTTGTTTGTTTGATGGTTATTTTAGTTTCCTATTTGCTTTTTTCATTATGACTGAGCGTATACAGTACTCTATTGACACGTTGTTAGTTTCAATGTTTGAATAGGGCGCAATATTGACGTTTGTTTTTGCGTGTAACGTTTTGCAATACGCGTATGTTAGTTGTTTCTCGTTTGTTTAACTGTTAATACACTATATTTCTAAGATATAAAATTATTTTATCGCACAGTATGATAAATTATACTTTATAAATTACACGTAGTTTTTCTCTATTTGGTACTTTATGGTTAGATGCTCGATCTCACTTGTGGCGATACTTGCTTGTACAGTGGAATTCAGTTAGTATAATCATGGATAGTGTTATCGGCCGGTTATTGTTATCAAAAAGTACTAGTCTCAAAGTAATCATAATAACCGGATTCCACTGTACTTTGAATCGCTTGGTATTTATGGAATGTTATTTAAACAAAAACGTATAAAATGTGTGATTAATGAATCAGTAATGATGTATTTCATTAAGTTTTTTGTTTAGCTAAACCCAAACCACAACTCGGGTACGTACAAGCAACTAGCGCCACAAGCAAGGTCGGACGTCTTATCCTAAAGTATC
The DNA here is from genome assembly GCA_034695005.1 of Cryptops parisi. Classification (NCBI taxonomy): domain Eukaryota; kingdom Metazoa; phylum Arthropoda; class Chilopoda; order Scolopendromorpha; family Cryptopidae; genus Cryptops; species Cryptops parisi. Next base: position 8,948 of record JAQIWH010006393.1, read on the forward strand.
GGGTTTTGTTTTTTGGTACTTTTCGATTAGACGCCCTCCATCTCTGTAATTTGCTTAAGAGTTTGGTTAGGTATAGAACTAAATTATGAAATTATTTTAATCGTTCAACGTATTAAATCATTCATTTAGATGTATGATTTGCTTTATTTTCTTAACCTAACCTGCAAAATAAACCTTTAACCAAGTACAAGCAAGTAGCAAATTAGAGAGGTGGAGGGCGTCTAATAAAAAAGTACCTTGTTTTTTGAATGACACAGATTTGTTAAATGAAAACATACCAAAAAACTATTGCATATTTGCTATTTTTTTTGGGGGGGGGAGGGTTATAATTTAATGACTTTGGTAACACTAGTATTCAAATTGGCGGATTAACATTGACATTTATTCGATTACACCAGAAACCAGGACTGTTACGTAATGTATCAAATCGGTAGATTCAATAGTCAACCACTACACTAGCTATTGGATCTGTCAATTTCATACATTATTATATAACAATCCTGCTTTCTAATTTGTAGCGAAAACATGTTCTAAATAATAATTAAACTACTTAGGAGTGTCGTTTAAAAAGTTCCCGGAAAATGTAAACCAGTAAAAAAGTTTTTTCTCCGGACACTTTTTTTATCTATCTTCGTATTAATGTTAAAGTGAAGTGTTTCAATGTAACCTAACTGCATTACATGTTACAGTTACACACACAATACTGACTTTGTATTACTTGTAGTAATAACCGATTTCAGTTTTGATTTCAGGAGATCAGAATTGATTTCAGATCGTACGGAATAAGTGAATACTAAAAAATATCATTCCAGAAATGGATAATGACTTCAAAAAATTGTTAACTGGTTTTAATTAACAATAGTCAACAAAGTTGTAAAATATGTTTTTTTTTAATCCATTATATGGAATATTGTTGTTTTAAACAATGAAACAGTTAAGCTAACTGTTAACTACTGTTAACTACCGTTTTAAAAAATAATATACAAAATATAATGCTTACCAATATTAGTTTCCCCATCTTAGGGGTAATTTATGGGGGGGATATTTTGTCTTCGTTTTCACTTTTGTACGTAGCTGGTCGAAGAGAAGGAAGCTTTTATAAAGGTTCTCAAAGTTAGAGAAAGTGTAAGTAACATGTCCTTAGGGTAGCCGATCCGAGTCCCTCTTTCGCCATTGGTCAATACGTGTTTTCTTTTCGACACGTCATCTTATTTGATGTAACGTTTCTGGAGATGGGGAGAAAGTGAGAGAGATGTATTGTGTGACCTTCACTTTCGTAAAGTTTAGGGAATTTTTTTTCCAAAGGTATATAATTTTTTTTCGTGGCAGAAAAAATTGAAGATGATACTACTAACTCACAATTGAGGAAAAAATGTAAAAAATTGGTAAAAAATAAGAAGATTGTTACGAAAGGGTTGTTTATTTATTAATTTCTTTTTTCGTGGAACCAGTTTGAATTAATGTATGGGGGTGAGTCTTGGTTTTTCCAACGTTGGATGAAAAAATTTGGAAACTCAACTAATTTTATGTACATTTTTATAAGACAATATGTATATGCTGTGTGAATAACTTGTTTCTTAATTTTTTGTATTTTTATGAGTGTTAAATATCGGTACTTTCCTGTTATAGCCGGGGCGAGTCTGATGTTGATATTTCCTTTGTACTTGTTTTATTTTGTATAGGTTTATTTTGCAGTTTAGGTTAGGAAAAACAAAGAAACGTATTAAATGTATGATATTGTTTTGTTTTTCTAACCTAACCTGCAAAATGAACCCATAACTAAGTACAAGCAAATAGTAACTCAACTCGTCCCGGCTATAACAGGAAAGTAGCTAAATACCTACTAAATGCACTTCAACCACGAGATTTTCTGATACATATAGTGATACTAAAACAGTAGTGATTTTCTGATACCCAAAAACGCATAAAACGAGAACCACATTAGTCCTTTGCATAAATAAAAAAAACCACATAAGTCCAATGTAAAAACAAAACCGCACTTATAAATAAATCGAAAATTTGCACAATTCAAAAATGGAATTACTCAAACCTCGCATAAATCAAATATTCAATCACTTAACGATCGCATAAATTTAAATTCGCAGAAATCAAAAATGGATTTTTTGTATGTACATACAGTATGCCTGTATATGACAGAAAAGTAGGTCATATAAAGAGTATAAAGCATTTTTAATGTACTTGTTAGTTAACTTGTTGGTTAAAATGTTAACTGACTTAAACTCACCTTAACTAACTTTAAACAGTTGTATACAAGGTGCTATTTTGTACTTTGCCAAAAAGAAGCCAGGCGTTCTATGGAATACCTGGATTCTATGCATTGCTAATAACATTATAAATATATTTTTTTAAAATACTACTTTACTGTAGTAAAGTGATTTACTGATTGAAGTGATAGTAATCAAATGTACTTTATATGTATGTTTTGTTCATCACATGAAATATGTCAAATTACCATATTCTGTAATCAATAAGAAATAAGATGTAATTTTATGATATGATTTTCAAGATGAATACATTACAAAAGCTTGCACACAACAGCTTACCGTAAAAAACCATTAAGTTAAATTTACTTTAAAAATGACTCATCTCAGCCAGCCGGTAATACATACTGAATTCAGCGTAATTTATTCTTTTGATTGGTTACATCCTGAAAACTATCAATATGTAGTTAATTCATAAAAACTATAATAAGAATACAATGAACAAAACTAAATTTTTACAATTTTCTATTGAACACACAAAACACTAAAAAAGTGTACTGAAAATGGCTACTCTTTTTATAGCTTACTGTACACATTTACTGCATGTACATAACTTGCATAATGCAAAAAATTCATTTTTGATTTATGCGTGCTTTGATTTATGTGAATTTCGATTTATGCCAATTAAATTTATGCAATCTTTGAGTAATTCGATATTTAATTTATGCGTGTTTTGAGTGCAAATTGCATTTTCTGCAATTTTCGATTTGTTTATTTTTCTATGCGATTTTTTTTTTACATTGTACTTGTGCGGTTTTTGATCTATTCGAAGGATTTTTGCGTTATTTTCGTTCAATTAGACTATACAGTATATTCTCATAAACGACAAGTACAATAAACGATGCTAAATTTTACCAATTTTCTATCGAACACTAAAATAAGATTAAACTTTCCATTTATTTTAAATGTGTTATTCAGGGTATAGATAGAGTTTAAAGATTAAACAGGGTTAGCCAATTTTTTGTAGCCTATATATTTTTTCACGTGAATTGTAAGATTATTGGACATTTTGAAATATACAAAGAGGAGTTGATGAAAATATAATTCACTTTACTAGTTAGCCTGAATTCGTAGTACCCAAAAAATGTTTGAATATCGTAGAAAAAATGTTTGTAACCATAATTTACCAATACTTTTATTGAATACTCAAAAATCTGAGATTAAAACTGTACAGGGGTACCTATCTTTTTTTTGCTGTAAATTTCTTTATTATTACTGTATTATTATTTTGGACCTCTACTGACTGTTCAAGGCTGCATTTCCAAGTTTCTGGCTTATTTTTTCTTCTAACTTGTTTCAATGTAGAGATCAAGGCCAGTTTACTAGATTTTCTAGACACCTGTGTTACGAAATGTATTGCTATTTGTGATATATTTTTTTGTATATAATTTAACGTTATATGCTGAACTTAATTTAATTTGTGAGTAAGTGCGAAGAGAGGTTTAAACCCAAAAATCTACATTTTGTTGTTTAGGAAGTTAGGAAATTGTGATATTTTTGTTTGCTTCATTTTTATTATTGTTTTTCTTTAATAGATATTTCAGATGATTGTATCAGCATTTAGTAGTATCGTGGAGATTATTAGTTAATACACGTTTCTTAATAATTAGATTTATATTTGTTGAATGACAAGTTTGTGGGTGGAATTTAAATATTGTTATTTAAATTTAAAATGAAGATGTTTTAAAGATGAGATATGATATGAAAGCA
>JAQIWH010006394.1:0-12938 GCA_034695005.1 Cryptops parisi
CTCTTAGTTTTATTATATGGAACCATATATAATATATATGGTTCCATATAATAAAACTACGAGTGGGTGGAATTCACAGAAGCTGCGAGAAGCTAATAAAAGGGCAAGTCGGGTTAAAGTAACAACAATATAAACACACACAAAAAAATAATAACAGCAAAAAAATGAACCACACTCCCTCATCATAACGGAGATGATAATTAGTTACACATCAGTAGTCAATAATATGCTGAACAATTCCTATATCATCTTTTGATGTTTTGCCACAAAAAATAAATTAAATAAATAAAAAATTCATAAGTCTTCATAAGCTCTACGATAATATCGGAGGTGAAGAAAAATAACCCGAAAAAAAATTTGATGAAACATTTTCTCTTATAGTTTCATAGTAACCGTAATGAATAAAAACAGTATATGAAATACTATGTTGTATACAGGGTGTTTGAAAAGTTGGGTTTCCATAAGTGATATAACATATACTGTAATTTAATGTATATTATACATATATTTCAGGTACGAATTTGAAGAGCTCATTTCCAAAACGTCTTATCTCCATTTTAATCATTTTTTAGATGAAAAGCTTTTGACAACTTATCTGTGCATCGCTGATTCCAAATACTGTATGTTGTTCTCAAGATTCAAAATTTATTATTTCCTACTGAAAAACACTCTCAAAAACCACGTTTATATGCAAAGTCTATGGTCGAATGAATAATAAAAACACCTGTTTCCTGGAAAGTGTTTTTGGATTTAAGATATTTTTGGAAATAAGCTTTTCAATTTAGCTTAAAATATCGATATCCATTTCTATTTGTAAATCTATCAAGCACAGTTGTTTGTTTGTTTAGTTGTTTTAATCTTGATTCCTATATTTTTCAATTATACGCTTTGTATTAGCTTCGTTTGTGAGTTTGTGAGCGAGTGATTGAACGTATAGTGCCAACTACAGGTGTTTATTATAATATGGGGCTTACTAATAGTGCCAACATTGCATGAAGTGAAAACCGCATAAATCGAAAACCGCATTAAGTTCAATGTAACAAAGATCGCACAAATCGAATCAAAAATTGCAGAAATCAAAAATGGCATATCTAAAAACTAGCCTAAACCGAATATCGCGCTACTCAAAGATCACATTAATCCATAAATCAAAATTCGCATAAATAAAAAATGGAACTCATTAATTTGAAATCAAATAAAGCATAAAACGAAACAATATATAAAGTGTATTTTTAAAAATCAGTTTTAATGTACAGCACTTTGTTTTTAATAATAACATTTTTAGAATCACAAGTATATTGTACATTACATATTTTTGCATATTACATTATTGGAACCCTGCTCAAGTTTATAACTCACTGTTAAACCAAAATAACAATAAAATCCATCAATCAGTAATATTATCAGTTAATATAGTTTCGTGACAGCAAGAACGTTTCTTGCGATTTTAAAATGAAAATTGAAAAACTAGTGTGTAAAAATGTCGATAGAGGGCACGCAATGTTGGTGTTTGGGAGATACAAAGGTAGACGACAACAGCTGTTAAAGGTGCAAGTCACAGAGCGTTGTTTATTGCCGGAGGATGGTTGTAGCTCGAGGGAATGTTGTTACACATCTGGTTCGAGGAACGAACGTGGCAGAAATTTAGCACGCGCCTGCCACGTGTCGTTCGCGTGGGCGGCATCATAAATGAAAACCACGCTTAATACGCTGACCTCTACAAATTAGTAACTAATTACACCGAGTTGACAATCAACCAAATAACTTACACCTCCCCTCCCAGCGGTTTATCTAACAATAAGTGTCTATTTTGTATAGGGTCAGATTTACGAGACATTCCATCACTTACACGTTTAAATAAACGAATAGACATCGTGCATAATAAATAACGTGTTTGAACAATTAATTTTTAGTAGCAATCGACAAGTGTCATTTTACTAGACAAATGAAAAAAATTTTTATAAAACTTTATTAATGAACGGTTTCATTTTTTTGTATCATATGTTTGTTTATTATTTTCCTTATGTAATGCATCAGACACGAATCTAATGTTGGAGAAATATCACACGTTTAATCGCAGTTGGGTCATTCGGAAAAGTGTGCGATTAATGTTAGAAATTAATGAAAAAAACTAGCAAATTATTTCTGAATAGCTTGACAATTAGTAACAAACCAGTCTATATTTATATAATATACAGGATGAGTCAAAAAGATGTTATATTGAATCCATAATACACACATATCAATCCTTATAGGTGGTAAATTATCATTTTGACTCACCCTGTATACAGTATAAAGCATAACTAAAAGGTTTGGGGTATAAAGGGTTTAAAATATGTTTTAAGCTATTGTGTAGTTATAGTATATGAATACGTCTCTGATGAATACAGTATACTACATCAACAATACACCTATACGTAACGTTATTCGGGTAAAATCTCTAACAATAACATTATTTCGCGTCACTCGATGGATCTCTGACTCGATGTTAATTCAGCTAATTGACTACTGGACGGTGAACGTGAGACCATTGTTAAATCTGAATTTGCAAAATCGTTTACTACAAGCTTCTTTTCGTTTATTATAAACCTACATTCCAAAGACATGCTCTGTTTTCTCTCATATATTTTTAATTTTATTATTTTTTTACCAGGGGTGACCATTACCACATTTCGTAACTTCCACAAATCACTACGTGTTATAGTTTCACGACCAAGGACAACTGAACACACCTCAAAAAAATATCCTGCCCCCCCCCCCCCTAAAAAAAACTGTCACGTTTTATACGCACGTAACGTATTATCGCACGTAGTATACCATCAATTTGTCCTGCGACCATTCTCTCTTTCATTACCAAAATGGGACCACCAAAGCGCTGAGAGTTTAGTCTCCAAAACCCGATAATCTTGGTTTGGCGAAAATTATTTTTTTCCGGTAAAAACGGGCATTTCACTTATAAAAACCACAAAACTGTACGTTGTACCCACAAGTCCAGCGACGTTTCGCGCGGTATAGATGATAGGCCATCGCGTTCTGTTTACAACGTTGCCTAATGACAGTGCAGTGTGTTTACGGTAGAGTACTTGCCACCTCATAATCTCCACCTTGCCACCATGTGCTCCCTTCAACACACCTCTTGTCCGACGCCCTCAACGTGAACTTTCACACCTTCTGCCTCATCACCTTTTCGCGGGGGTATTTTTTCGCATCTACAACAACACTTTGTCTTTCGAGGGGGTACCATTCTTAAAGGTTATCTTCCTCCCCAATTCACCATCGTGTCGCCAGGGATTCCTTTTGACTACTTTGTCGGGCCGAGGTTGGGGGTTCTCTTCTTCATTTATATCTGTTGGAAAAACTTCGCCGAAATATGGCTTATGACTAAGAACCCCCTACTAACTTATAACTTGGACGCGTATAGGTGAGTGACCCATGTCAAAGAGAATGAAAATGGGTCTTTTTGAAGAAAAAAAAAACGAGTACAGTACTGACATTTATTTGAAACGTACAAGACATTACGGAAGTGAACCACAAAAAAAAAGGTCAAAGTTTCAAAAATCCAGAGACATGATGTTGAAGACTATCAGTCTTGTACAGCGTTGGGACGTTAATTCAACTCTATATTGACACTATACAGTAGAAAACGGAAATAATGTTTATTGTTAATATTATACTCTCAAGAAGTGAACTATTACAGATTATACATTAAATTCCACGTAAGATATGAAGTTTCAAGTGGATTCGGAGATTAGTACGCTTTGAGCTAGTACAAAGAATTGAGAGTTTCCTGATGGAAGTTAGAACACAATTTCAGTGCTGTATTGTATTATAGAGAAAGCGATCGATTGCATATTTAGAGGAAGCTAAATAGTTGATGGTGTATTGATATTATAAACGAGTAGAAGGATCGTTTACAAGAAGTTGTTGTAAAAATTGTAGAATGTCGTAAAAGTCGAATTGGTGTAAACTTTCTCAATCATGAACAAAATTGGATCATTTTGTAACAACAAACAACAACAACATGGGAAACAAAACTCATTCCATCAAACTTGAAACAAATTACGGAAAAAAACAACACCAACTGTTGGAAACACGATAACAACTTCGACGACAACCAAAACTATAGTAATACATCTCAGTATAACAAAAAAAGGAGAAAATCCACTCCGCCTTCGTATAGGTTTAAGTAAAAACTACCACGTTTTTCCCAACAAACATCACCCTATATAACAACAGTAGCTTAAATGATGGGCGAAAACTTTTCAACGATTTTTGACTTTTACACGGTTTTCGATATTCAATTTTTCCTTCAACGAACAAGAGAAAAAACGGAAGCGGATGACCATTAGTAGGCTTCGTTGATGTGGTTTTGAAACGATAATGAAAGGTTTTTGGATGAGACCTCCCCTTTTTTTCCCTTAACACCATAACCCTAACTTGGGAATAAAGAACAAAAGAGAGACTGGGGAACGAAGAGGGAGAAAGAAGAAGAAGAAGAGGCAATAAGCAAAAGCAATGGGAGGAGTTGAAAACGGTGTGAGAAGGAGTCAAAGGTCACCAACTCGACTGACAGTGGAACGAATTTCAGTGCATACAGAGAAGAAAAAGGGGTTGTACCTTCATTGGACTTCCTCGTGTGGAAAACCAGAAGCAGACGATGAAGAAATGATGATGATGATGAGAAGGAAGAAAAGGGAGATACACAAACGAGGAAGAAAAAAGCGTATATACACACACACAAACACGAAGGAAACAATCTTATAGTAAAAACTTTAAGAAGCTCCCCTCGTCTCCGAAAAAAGAAAAGAAAAGGATGCAATTTACGTCAAATTTGATACTTTTCATTGCGCTTAATTTCGTGTATTTCACGTTAAAATTGAATAAAAAAGGAAGGAGGAAGTAAAATGAAATCACAAATTTTATAGGTGTAATGGGCGTAATATCCGGATAATGTAACCTGTCGATAGACGTTAAGGATCGGATGACTTGTTAAGTATACTGTTGTTTTTTTTGTCTTCTTCATATATATAAGTGAAAGAGATGTTTAACTGTCATGAACTACTGAATTATCAAAGTAGACAGCATTTTACTTCGACTCATGTTAACATCACTTGACTGGTTTCAGTGTTTTTTAAGTAGCCTATATCGTATAACTGACAGTACGTATTTTCAGTAAATAAATAACACGTTGTGAACACTACAACATAAACTTCTTGGTAACTGTACTTCCAACTATAGTATACTCTTGATAAATGACCCCTCTCAGGGGGATAGAACAATTCCACCAATTAGCAAAATGTACAGATCATATGCGAACATTGAACTATTAATAAAAAACCATTCATAAAATGTCATATTGTATTTAATAAGTCTTATTTTATTTCGTTATCGATTTTCGCCCCTCAATTTTTGCTCGCGAAGCATAATCCTGTACTGCCATTTATCCGGCACCGCCAATTGTCGATTAACCAATCTACTATCTTTAATAAAATCGGTTGATTATGTGCGATCATTGAAATATTAATAAAATATCATCATGTAGTCATTTAATATCCATCAAATATATGATATTTGTTTACTTCAATAATCATATATTTGATGCAATCAATTTTAGTGCATATGGGTTAGCTGCTCTTTTTGTTTGGCACGGTAGACCATTTGTGTTACTTAGTATGTTGCTAGTTACTTTATTATCTTCACCTAACTTAAAACTAGGGATCATAAGTATAAATCCCCGTTTAGGTTAGTTTAGATTAGTTAAAAACAATGAGAAGTGCAGCTAACCCATCATAAGTACCTCGATCTTTAACCCCTTATATTTTCTCGCAAAGCAAAATTGAAGAAGAACTTATTTTCCAAAATGTCTTATCTCCCACTTTTCATCATTTTTTAGCTAAGAAGCTATGAAAACTATCTGTACATCGCTGATTCCAAACATTTTATTTGCAATCAGAACTCAAAAGTCATTACTTTTCAAGACTCAAAACTTATTATTTTCCACTGAAAAGAAGCACTCTCAAAAACCACGTTTATATGCAAAAAAGTATGGTCAAATGAATGAAACAAAACAGTTTTCTAAGAAGTTGTATTTCATGGACTTAAGACATTTTAGAAAAATCCGCGTCGCCAATTCGCGAGCGGCAAATTAACGAGTCTACTGTACAAAGCGAATATCTCAACTATTCTACACTATCACAATTTCCTACTCAATTATCATTTCACAAAAAAAAAATCTTTACATTAACAAAGAGAATTCTAACAAAAAAAAAAATAAAATGGTTTTTTCAACCCTTCTAACATTACGAAAAAAAATAATCATTTTCACTATTCCTTTCGACAAAAGCCATTAATAGCCAATGCGTGTAATGACTCACTCGTTATGGGGGCAATAGTTAAAACGCAACGACTCTATTTCCAAAGGCGACATTTTGATGGGGATGAATGCATTTTACTACTGCCAAACCCGACCCCGATGTCCTTTTCCCATCGTTTAAAACAGGCACAAAACTTGTCCTCTCCCGCAGGTACAAAACTCCATTACTGTTTTAAAACGTCCACCTTTTATATTTTGTTATACATACATACATATATGCTGTAGAGAACTTTACAAAGACTACCACTGTTCATGTATCATAACTTGGTAAGCCTGCGGGGTGCTTTTTAGAGCAAGGTTATTATATATACACTTTCTCTGTATTTTTGACACCTTAGAAAAAAATTTAATGTATTAAAATGTTTAACAGTTTTATTCGCAGTGTGGTCTTTTTTAATACGCTTTATCAGCTTCACTTGTGAGTGACTTTGTGAGTGAGTGAGTGAACTAGGAATTGAACGCACACTGGCATTTGCAGACGTTTATGATAATATACCGTGTATATATATATATATATAATATATATAGTCTAATGGATCAAAAATTGTATAAAGTGAGAACCGCATATATCGAAAACTGCATTAGTCCAATGTAAGAAAATTCGCGTTAAGCGAATCGAAAATTGCCCAACTCGAAAATAGAAAGTTTTCAAAACTCGCACTAAATCGAATATCACGTCACTATGGACATATTTTGTATATTAAAGATTCACTGTTCCGAAGGACCTTTGTTTCAAGATCATGAAAATTACTTACTTTTTTACTGCCTTACTTTTTCATTGTTTTTGACAGTTTTGATATATTTTCAAAATTAAAAAACTATATTGCGGAAGTTATGTAATGTACAGTAAACTGGTGTACAGATACCGATTAGTTATAAGTTGTTTTTTTTTTTTGGTTGAAAATATCTAGTTCGGGGAAATAGAAAACCTGATGACTCAATTTTCTCTCTGTGTTATTTCAGATTAAACGGAGTGAAAATGATCCTATGTTATTACATAGAAAAGTTGTGTACTTTTTTATAAACTATATTGCGTTCTTTTTGTTCTTTAATTTACTTTTTCAGTAGCAGTTTTTTTTTTTAACCAATGTAAAGTTCGAAACAAAAAGTTTGATAAAAACCAAAAAAAAAACAATTACCAATGTCGAGCTTTTTGGGTGGCGAGACTAAAATTTAATTTGTTTCATCATAACAGGGAGCAAAAACACTTTTTTTTACAAGATAACAGAAAAACCGGAAATTATAAACCACAAATATGTGTTATCTCCACTCTAATTTGAAACTAACAAAAAAGTCCATGTTATATATTTAAAAAAAAAAAAAGAAGTCAAAAAAACACCCAATGAAGACATTCAGGGTCTATTAGTTTCCAAGATCCGTCCAAAAATTTGAAACGACAAATCAACTGGACAAAATCCCTGAACTTTTTGGTCAAAAACAAAATGTTAAGACTACAACAACCAACCAACCAATCAACGTCTTAGCTCATATTAGGGCCCTTTGGCTACTACTTCACTAACTAACAACAATAGCATCAGTAACCCTAACACATACAAACACCAAGAACAACCGTAATTACCCGAGCAAAATGAAGAGGACAGTCTTGGAATCTTCAAGAAAAGAGTCACAGACAGTTGGTACTTTTTTTTAAAGCTCAATGAACATCTTATGAAAGTAACAAAAAATGAGATGATGGAGTATTATCAAAAGAAGATGATGTCGTGTGGAGGAAAGGAGACATCCATTCAAGTTTTTTTGTATACATTTCGATAAATCATTCTCGCGCCGGAATTATCTTTTTATTTTTTATTTATTTGTAAAATGCTTCCTTTTCACTCTCCCTTTCACCCTCAAAAAGCTTTGGTGACATAGAAAAATTATTCTTCCTTTCCACAAATAAAAGGCATAGAGTTGATTTTTAATGTTAGTTTTTTTTTTGTAAATATATTTTTTGTTAAAAAAAACTTTTGACTCTCTCTTTCATGGAAAAGTTGTTCTCTTAACTTTCTATCTAAATGTCTATTCCAACCGCGTAATCTTTTCTGCCCCAGACTGACAATTGTGATAAAGGCCCACACACGCAACAAATCTAATTACACTCGTTGTACATCTTTCTATTTGTATGTGAAAAAAAAAACAACATGCTATGCTACTACTAATATTCTTAATAAACACGTGGCAAGTGAAATTTCAGTTAAAAATTAAGTTAAAATAAAATGCAGATCAGCAATAAATATAGAACAGACACATATGTGTATACTACACATATACACATATAACATATATACATGTTATCCGGAAAATGTATAAAATTCAGGCATTTTATAGAATGCCAAGCCTGGTATAGATAATGTATAAAATTAGCATTTGAATAGCAAGAATTTAGGTTACATTTAAAGCTAGATCTAAATTTAAACAATATATATTTTTAGAAAATGTTTCAAATTTTTCAAAAAATTTTCAAATTAAAACTAACCTACACTAAACTAAACAGTTGTATACAAGGTACTATTTCATACAATTGAGTGTATTTATTTCATACTTTGCTGAAAAGATGGATTCTATAAATCGCAGGTAATATATACTACTGTATCTATACAGTAGGCCTACATATGCAGAGTTGATATAGATATACAAAGTTTTAGATTCATGCGATTTTGGTATTATCATGACATATTATACTAAAGTATAAATACTAAGTATTTATATTATACTAAGTATATTATACTTTAGTTTAATATGTCATGGTATTATGCGGCAAGACAAATTTTCTCAGATACTGAATATAAGAAAGAAAATTTTGGTTTTATGCAATTTTGCGTTGTGATGCACAAGTTACTATGTTTTTTTAGTATTTGTATACAAATATTATAGCTATACAAATGTATAGTTCTAAAACATTGTTTGTAAAAGAATCTTAAGGTTGATTGTAAATTAAAACACATATCTAATAAAATTGCCACGTGCTCCCCCTCATAGCTATGATAGCGCCCACCTCACCGTGTGTGAAAATGCTGAATCTTATACCGAAATGTATATTTTATGTAAAAAAATATTACAATACAAATTATAACAATAAATAACTGAACAAATATTGTGAAGCAACATGAGTTAAAACAATTGCGTATGAAAAACAACATTTTCGTCATTTTCGACAAGCTATTTACTAGTATTTAATATTCGGATAGACCTACGAAAACACATCCCCTTTTCAGTTTCTTTTCCTCTCCCGAAAACTAAGCGAAAAACAAACAAACTGTAAACCAAAATAGCAACCAATGAAATAAATAATAAGACAAACCCTTGCAAGTTAGTAGCAAACAAAAAGAAACAACGATTCTGTAAATAAAAGGAGTTGTTGCAACTCTTTTCGTGGTGTCTTAATAACGATAATTTTCTCGCAATGTTAACGCGGGGCCAGATGCAATAAAGGTTTAGAAGAAGAAACGGCTCCGACCACTTCGCACGCAAGATGTCACCCACCACGTGACTTCTTGACACGCACCGAAGAAGACGTTAATGACAAATGAGATCCCAACTTTTGGAATGACATGAATAGACGGTTTAGAAAGACTTTGGCAGAGGTATTCGAACTTGCTGAAGATTTTAAGACCGTCTTACTATACATATATACTGTATTGTACATTAGGGTGATTTTTATTTTTAAGTTTTGAAAAAAAAAATGGATGAGACACGTTCTGAATTTGATCCGTTATGGAAAAAAGTGATTTTGGTAAAATTAGGTTTTGAACTTCCCAAACTATAGAAGCAACCTCTAAATGTGTTCTAAAATGGGCCAAATTTTGGGAATATTACTTTTTTGAATATTGGAACAAGGTAGGCTCGTGCCCCTACTCAAAAATAATTTTTCTGTTTTCACCCTTTCTATGTGTCAAACCAACATTTCCAACTCAGGTAGCGACTTCTGAATTTCATCTGAAATTCATCAAATTTTAGGAATATTATTTTTTTAATATTGGAAGAAGAGTATAAAACGTTTGTTTTTTCCTCTATTATAAAGACCACCCTACTGTATAATAGGCCTACATGGAGGGTCAGTGCCTTCAAATACACTATTTCTACCAATCAACAAAAACTTAAACTTGATAACTCCAAGATTCCAATTACAAACTTCACCTTATAACTTAATCAGCAATTACAATTTCATTTACGTTTTTAACCAAGTTGGAATTTAAATCTTGTCGAAACGTCTTTGTAGAGTTATTAAGGTGAAACGCAACAATTCCTTAACAAGAAGAACCATTATATTCATGTTTTATTTCTCTGTATAACAGGTATATTACATTCCAAAAGGGGGAAGAAGAGTGAGTTAGGTCAAGTTTCATCATCTCAAGTCGATGTTAACTTTTCTTCCAACATCTACTACACCATCTCATTAACGACAACCATTTGGACCACGGGTGCTAATTCGAGACGGACCTCGGACTCCCCCCTCCATACGTTAACATGAAGAAGAAAGTGGCTACTGGGTAACTGGTGGGTATAAAAATATTACGATCGGCCACGCAGACGTAATGGGCACTCATTAGAAGCTGGTCCTGCACTTTTCACCAGTTTCAGTCCTCATTAAGAGTTTGGTAGGAACACGCACAAGGAGGTGGCAACAAGCCTCCCATTCTTCTCAAAATTTCTATCTCCCATTTCGAAACACTACCACCACCCACCGTCAGTGAAAAGCCTGTAGTATGGAATTTTATTACCCCATCACCGTAAAAGGCAAGGTTGTTATTGGTAGAAGCAAAAAGAAAAATTGTTAAGACACAAGACAAAAATTAGGGGGAAAAAAAGGAGAAAGCTAAGAAAGGAGAGAAAAAAATTGATGGAACAAAACGGTTATGGAATAGGCCTAAAGTCTACTTAATGGTTCTCTAAATGGTACTGAGATGAGTTTTCTACTTTTCTTTTCTGAAATAATAGTTGGTGTTAGTTGGTGGCGAAATTGAGGTGTTCTTTTTGGGGGAATGTGTGACTCTCGGATAATACAATAAGAAGCTTAGTTGAAAATTAAGATTTTTAAGAGCTAAGTTGATGCAAAGTTGGTGCCAACAAAAAAAGTCGAAATTTTTAATTAAGAAAAACTAGTAGTTTTATTTATAGAATATATTAGATTATCCAATTTTTTATTTAAATTATATTGTATATAATTGTTTCCTTTAATTTTAATCACTCACAGACTACACACACATCAAATAAACAGTATAATGTCAGTTGTTAAATCACACTGTATATATTAAATTGCTTCATTGTACATGTTACCGGCAATGTATGAAACTCGGGCATTCAATAGAATGCCAGCATGGATTAGACAATGTATGAAATTATCATTGAAATAGTTACGTTAAGCAAGAACTTAAATTAGGGTTAAAATTAGATTTTAAATAAGGTCTAAATATATTTATTTATTTATTTAAAATTTTTTGACCCAGCTCATTCACATTGAAAGACTCCACATTAGCTAATAATTTAGCTAACTAATTTAGCTCCACGTTAGCTAACTTATAAATGTAAATGCAATTTAGGCCTACATTGTTTTAGGAAATATTAACTTCAACTACCTAAACAGTTGTATACATGGTGACATTTCATATTTTCATAGTTTCAAGAAACTAAGCATGTTATAGAGTGCCATGATTTTACAGATTGCCAGTAAGAAACTGTATACATTAATGGCAGACAAAGACAAGTAAAATTATGAGTTCCAATAAATAACAAATAATTTAAATCGTATAATTATACTGTGTTGTCAATGTACAATAAACACTATACTATAATAGGCTATTAAAATTGTCATACAGGGTGATCAAAAATCAAGAGCAACGAATTAGTTAATTCGTTGCTCTTGATTTGGATTTAAACTAATGTACTTGTAAGTAATGAACTTTATTTCCGAGATGTGATAAAGCAAATTTATATACATTCGTGTAAAAAAAATATATAAAACACTACATTTTCAACAGAATAAAAAATCGACCTTATTCATTAACATTTGACACGCTTCATCATTCGTCACACAGTGCGATACTAAAATTACACACAATATAATTATATATATATACATATATACACAGTAGACTGGTCCAAAAAAAATTTTTTTGGAAATGTTGTCCTCCACAAGCCTGCCCTTGTTACATATGAAAATACAAGCACACTGACAAAATTTCTGGCAAATCTGAAAGATTTTAGAGGTACCTCCAATATGCATCTTTGCTTAATAGCATAAAACCTCTCCACAAAAATCACCGACACTTAAAATTAAAGTAGAATTTTCTTTTCTCAATTTCTAGTGGAATATTTATTTCACTCTTTTTTTAAACTGCTGTAGTAATAAAGAACATATTGAAAAAATAAAAAAAAAAGTAAAAAGTAAGATAAAATAAATAAATAAGCAAACAAATCTTAAAGCCAGTACACAAATCTTTCAACTTAACAGTGAACAATGCATAGCAAACGAAGTTATTATAAAAAACGATTAAAAGGTTATCAGTTAGCTATAACATTATTATTAGAACGATTTTCGGTTTATCTTATTATACTTCTATTTCTG
>JAQIWH010006395.1:0-12937 GCA_034695005.1 Cryptops parisi
AAGTGGTAGGTTTTGTTCCACTTATTATATTATATTGTATTTGTTTTGTTTATTTTTGTATGCATAATGTTCTGACGTGCAAAATCACGAGATAACGCTCTCACTTTCTATTTCAACAGCTGGGCCGTTGAACATACACTCTGTCCCGAAAGTATAGGTAAACTGCTTATTCAGGCAGGTTTGTTAATCAAGGAGTGAACAAATCATAGTTACATACAATCCAGATACTGTGATAGATATATATTATAATAACGAGAAAAGAAAAGGAAAAAAAAACAAAAGTCACTCACTTGAATGGTGCCTGAACGGTTAACAAATATAACCTCTTACAGAGGCACCGATAAAAAAAACAAGCTAGTTTTCATGAACATAATTCTAGTGTCCCAGTTCAAACATTATCTTAAAGATCGAACACACTGTATTCCACACAATCCTATGAAATGTATAAAATTACAAAGCTATAGATCATAACAAAATGTACAATTACATTACTGTGGCTCAAGGCCTATATATGCCCATACACTAAACTTTCTAAGATACTGTTATTTTTCTCTTTTGAAGAATATATTCCATCAGTTTATTTTTAAATATGCCAATCGTTGTAGCATTCCGACAGTCAATAAGTAATGAGTTTCAATTCTTGATACATGTATAATAAACTGATCTTCTGGAAAAAAACAACTTTGATTTGGGTGCCTTTAAAATATTCTTCCTATTTTCACGAGGTGAGCTTAACCACATATTATCGTACAAACCACTGCATTTATTTTTAAATGCTTGAATACAGGTAAGATAAATTTGGAGTTCGTTCACGAATAAAAGCCTGGGATTTTTAGTTTCAGTTGACTGAGGAGAGGCAGACTTCTTCATTCTTTCAAAAAAACGTTTCTGAATCATCATGATACCAGATAAAACATATTTTGGGGCAGAGCCCCAAATCATCAGCCCATAATTGATATGGGACTTGATGTACGCAAAGTATAATTTCTGCAATATTAAGCTCGACATAGAAACGCTATATTTCAGTATGTAGCCACATAGCCTAGCTATGGTTGTCTGAACCTTTTTTACCTGTGCTTTCCAACCAAAAAACTCATCAAAAACAATTCCCAAGATTTTTAACTGAGAACAGTATTTCAGTTTGTGGTTGTCTATATACAGTGAACTTTCCTCTAAATCATTGTTAAGAGATCTTTTCTGCGAATGACGGATGCAGATAAATTGACATTTGTTAGAGTTAAGAGTTAAGTTATTTTTGCAAGACCAATCACTAACTCTATCAATTGAGGATTGTACTTTGGTGAACAATTCTTGAATATCACGATTTGATTGTACAACAATTAAATCATCAGCATATAAATGAAACTTGTTGGAATGAAACTTGTTTGTTAACCGAGAGTTGGCTGTATAGGCCTACATCGTTGCATTTACATAATATTCCTGTATTGTAAAGTAGTTGTCTATCAGTTTTATTTATTTATTTATACCACAGTACAAATAAATGTTTTTCGTTGTATGCTCTGAGAACATTGTTGTTTTGCAGCTTAAAAAAATGACTATGTCCAGAGTTTATTTTCAAATGGCAAATTCTTTAATATGCAAAGTTCGGGCAAGAAACAAATCGGTAAAAGGTGTCACTCACAAAATTATAATAAGTGCACCAAGACTTGCTTTGATTACAAAGCATGATAAGGTAGTCGGCATTGTCGGGTCAATATGCAAACATGGCATCTCATTTAGTATGTAAATGGCACCAGTCTCGTGCTTTATCATCTGCCAAATCAAGCGTTTGAAACACAGCATGTTGCTCTCCCTTCAATCATTATTTCAAATATCTCTATCAGAATCCTAGCCTAATGGCTGAAGTGACTGAATAAAGTATGAAATGAAATTATAGCAAACGGGAGCTGCATGTTTGGTTCTCTGCATTACCCAACTGTGATTGAGTTTATAAAGACGTGCATACACATAGGACGCTGATGATTGTTCAGTACTTACAAATAACAAAGAATCTCTTCATTCAATGCAGTATTGTTAGGTACATATACATTTGTTAAAGTGAAAACTCAAAATATCAGTTTTTCTTAGTGCAAACTAGTTTAAGCTACATAATCAATCTTGGTTAATTGTACTTTTACCTAGTCAAAGTTAGAATTTACAAAGTAAATGCTAGTATTGACTAAAAAATATTTTCAGTTAGCCACTCGTTCTCATAAACTAACTTGATCTAAACTAACTTAATCTTATCTACTCATACTAGGTTTTGTTAGCTTAGGTTGCTGAAAGACTTCAGTTTTGAAAGTTTTATACCATTTTTATTCGAATTTTGTATGTAAAATCATCAAAATAAAAAATGGCATAGAACTTTCAAAATTGAAGTCTCAGTATTCCACTATTGACACCGATTGCCATTAAAAACTTTTTTTTACTATTTTAATAATTGGGAATCATCACCTTAGGTTAGGTTTAATGAGAACGAATATTAACTGAAAGATTTTTTACCAGCATGGCAAGTTAATTCAAGCATTTACTAAACGGTGTTGTGAATTTTAGTTTTGACTAGGTAAATAAAGTAGTCTCAGTGCTTTGCCTAAACTTGCTAGCACTAGAAAAAAAATGGTTTGAATGGATTTCAAGTTATTACTGTATAACATGAAATACATTCACAATACTAGCTTGATTTAGGTAGTATTCACACTTCTGCTTGAAGAAAATTGTTATTTTTCATATGAATTATCACCTGTCCTTTAAGGCTTACAGCAGACTCTGCTGAATATGATGGAAATGTTAAAGCCCCCTTGGCCAATGAGAACAGGCGACAGAAAAGTGGTTTATATTTTTGTCTTTCTCTCATCCACATTTATTGGTGAGGGGGTATTCCTAACATTTCCATTGTGCTCACCTGTTATTTTGATTCCAGTTTGCTGCACGTCTTAGCTTACTTTAAATGTTGCTATAGCATGAGTGTCTCACTTTAATGATTCTAGTTCAATTATATTTGAAGAAGATGGGAGTAAATTTCTTTTTTTATTTCAGAATCCAGGTGAATGATCAAATAATTGAAGTTGGTGGAAAAAGTTTGGTTGGAGTCACACAAGCTTACGCAGCTTCTGTCCTTAGAAACACGTCAGGCTTGGTCAAGTATGTGACTTTCAATTACTTCAATTAGGCATTTTGATGTTCCATTTTTAGCTTATATTTGGTATTTGCAATATCAGATTTTTGATTGGCCGAGAAAAAGATGCAGAAAATAGTGAGGTAGCTCAGTTGATATCTCAGTCGCTGCAGGCGGATCGTGAACGAGAAGAACGTCGGAAAGCTGTGGAACAAGAACTCCAACAGCGCAAACAATATCTTCAACACCAACAAGAAGAGGTTGCTAAATGTTTTATATAAGAGAGTATTATCTATCTGATGACTGAGATATTGATTTGGTTTGGACTTGATCATATCATAACTTGACATTTAAAATGAAACTACATTTGTGTGGTTGTATACTTGAACTGCCAGGAAGTGTTTTAGTATTCAGAAAGACAACCTCAGTCCAACATTCATCAGATAAACTGTCTGTTAAAATGCTAGAATCGAATTTTTACTATTATGTTTATCAGTCCTTCCAGGGCGGCCGAGAACAGCCAGCTACACTGTCCCGAGAAGACTTGACGCTCCCTCTGTCAAGGACAATTTCTCCGCCTTCACCTGCTCCAGAGACACTGCTCTTGCCAGGGGATTCGACGCCTGAGGAAGGTGATGACCTTCCTACCTGCGAAGTTTTTGACTTGGAAGACGAGAGCAGTGAATCACCTTCGCCTGACGACATTACGACCATCAAGATCAAGATGAAAGAGGTTTTTGCAATTTTTATTAAAATTTTTATAGTTAATGGTTTGATCAGTACTGGACCTATTTTGCTGAAATCTAGTGTGGAGTTCACAGTAATATATCTTTTTAATCCCATTTTTCTCTTATACAAATGACATAGTATTTTCATATAAACCACACACATTCTCCCATATAATTTAAATAACCTCTACAATAAAAATTCTGTGTGAATAGTTGTAAAATATATTGTCTAGGAGGGTATAACGACATGAAAAAATTGTGCATATCAGTACACATTGTTAACTAATGGTGAGAGTACCCTCACACCAGGATACACCAGGGTACAGCAGGATAACTCTGCATGTCACTTCATTCGTGTGGATCAAGCATGGTGATCCACACTGGTCAAGTTCAGGCTTTGCGTTATGCAAATATCGATATTTTTTTGATATATAGATTATTTTCGATTTATGATGGTTAATTCTGCAGATGCAAAACCCACGGATAAAGCCCACTGTTTAGCATTTTACTCCAGAATATGTTAAACATGCTACATTTTCAAACGGTTTTTCCGAGACCCCAACCAAGAAACTTTTTTTTTTTTATAAAATAGACAAACTATTTTGTTATTCCAGCAATTGTGTCTTATAAATAATACAAAAAAATTGAAGCTAGAAAAAATCTAATACATAACGACTTTTTCAAAGAAATTATGTAACAAATAAATATGCAACATGGGGTCTTCAAAGATCCATCTTGGACATCAGAGGAGGATTAAACAATACCTACCTACCCATCCATTTATTAAAAAGTAGACTACGTGATTCATGTTTTATTTCATTTGTATTACCAAATAACCTTTAGCAAAGTAAAAATTCAGTTAGAGATTTTTGTAGTTCTACTACCACTACTACTACTACTACTACTACTACTACTACTACTACTACAACATATTACTATGTACTACTACATGTTACCACATTATAACTATGTATGTTTTGTGTGTATATTTTCTGTGTTCTACAGATGACTTGGTGTTGGTGTGATGTCTATAACCTCCTTTTCTTTCATAAGTTCTATAATTTGTGCTTGGTTTTTACATTTTTGGGGTTTAGCCTGTATTAATAAAGTTACTTTGCAACTACTGTACCAATTTCCTGTTCATGAAACTTGGCTTCAGTGGGTTCAAAGCTGCATGTGATTTTTGATTTGATTCTAGTTTATTGTTGATCTTTTTTTTCATAATAGACTACTTCATAATGTTCTTGAAATTGCATGAAAATATTTGAGCTGTGTTGAAAAAAAAAAAAAATCTTAATAGCCGTACCTGAATAATGCACTGATTAAATTTTTTTTTCCCAACCCATACCTCAAGGTCGGATCAGTGCTTTCTAGTCAGGTACACATTGGAGTTTTCTTTCTCAAATATTTTTATGCATTTTTTTTTATTCACAACTGCATTTTTTTTTCTTCATCACACAAATGCATCTTTTTTCATTAGTCACAAATGCATCTTTTTTTCATTATTCACAAAATGAATGTGGTAATTAATTTGGAAACTTCTTATATTTGTTTTTATATTGTTTTGTATTTTTAACTTTTAGGCACAATACAAAAGTGCTGTAGCTGAAGCAGAACTTGCTAAAATCAAGGCAAGGGTAAGCTTTTTTAAAAGAAATTTTTTTATAGTTTATAAGATTTCTTGGCTCTGGGTAAATATTTCTATTAACAATAACACCGCAATGTGTGGTTTCATGTAGTTGGTCGTTTTGGAAAACATGAGTTCAACGAAGGATGAATGCGAGCGGCGTTTACATGATACTAGTTGCCGCCTGGAGGAGGTGGAGCGCACTTTAGATAATGTCCGCAAGGAGGTGATGACTTATCAGGACATGCTGGAAGAGTCCCAGGGCCAGTACATTGCACTAGAGAAGAAATACTACAAGGCTAAAAAACTCATACGACAATTTCAGCAACGGTATGACTGATGTTAAAATTATATGTACAATGTATTTTCTTGACAAGTTTCGACATTTATGAAAACCATACATTTATTCTTACTTATAGAGAAGATGATTTTTACCACCGTGAAGATTATCATGTTATGTTACAGCAAGAAAAAGATACGGAGTACAATGCATTGGTCAAAGCCCTAAAGGACATGGTTAGTTTGCTTAAGACTGATGGGATAACATTGATGCATTCACTGTTAGGGGATTAAAGTTGAAAGTCACATTTGCATTACTTAAATAGGTTTTTCAACTGGAACAAGAATTAACAGAAACCCAGAGAGTGGCAGGCCTGCCGGTTAGGCTACCGTTTGATAGTACAAAAGCGCAGCTATCACCCCAAGAGAAAATATCGACTCGGACTACTGTTGAACCGGGTAGGAATTGAGGCCCAATTAAACAACCATTGTTTTAATTTGTTTATACGTTTTTTTATCAATTAAATATGCTAGAAACTCAAATTTTCTCAGAATTCTAACATGTCATTTATGCACATGATTCATGTAGTGCTCAGCTTGTAACAGTTTTGATTTAATGCTGTTATTGGCTTTGACAAGCATATTTAGAAATTAAAATGAAACTTTATATTAAACTAACCAAAAACTTCATGCTTACAAAGTGAAACCTCAACATTCATGTATTTTTCCAGTACCACATGATATTATACTGTACAAAATTTGTAGAATACAGTCGAATCTTGTTAAACCACCATCCTTGGTAGTCGGCAAAAGAGTGGTAAGCAAGAGTGACGGTTTAAAGAGGCTTTTATGTTCGTATTGAAGTTGGTTTTTTTTTTTTTTTGGCTAAAAATATTTTGTAATGTAGACCTACACATTTTACTCTCCCCTTCCGATTATCCTCAAAATGTCAACTATGACAACCCAACTGATTTTCTTGACAAGAAGACTCAAAAAATGTTCTATTATAGATTGCTGACTTGCCTTAGGATTTTTGTTTTTGAATTTCTCCGACTTTCCTGTTTGATCTTTCTCATTTTGGTGGTTTAAGCGAATGAATTTCCATACAAAGAATACTTTTGTAGCTTAAAAGGTGTGGCAGTTGCAGAAGACAGCGGGGTGGCGTTTAATCGTGGGAATTTAACATAAAAAATAAGGGAGGAACATTTGTTCTTCTCACTGTTGTGAAAAAAGGTGGGGGTGGCGGCTTAACGAGGTTCGACTGTATGTACAATATTCGGTATCAGGAAAAGACTTTTTCAATCCAAGTCATCTCTGTTAACCGCTTAAACTGTGTCTCCTATGGCACTATTGACTGATTTTTTTGATCAGAAGACTCAAAAAAAATCTGCTATAGATTGCTTACTTGCCGTAGGATTTTGGTTTTTGGATTTTTCTGAATTTCCCATTTGACCTGTCCTCATTTTGGCAGTTTACATTAGTGATTTTTCCATACAAAAAATACTTTTGTTGCATTAGGCCGGCCGCAAACATGCCCAACGGCATACGATCCCGTCGGGTCCGACATGGAATTTGCCGGATTATCATTGGTTGCTCATTGGATTATCCAATCACCAACAAATTCCCCGTCAGACTCGACTGGATCGTATGCCATCGGGCATGTTTGCGATCGGCCTTAAAGGTGTGGTGGTTCATTAATTTAAAGAATTTAACATGCAAAGTATGGGAGGAAGTTTTATTCTATGCTCTTTCGTGGCGAAGGGCAAGGGTGGAGGTTTATAAGGAGGGGGGTAACGAGGTTCGACTACATTTACAGTAAAAAAAAGGCATATAGTAGCAGAAAATAGTAATCTAACTGAATGACTTCTTAACAAGGTCCCTAATCTATAAATCAGCTTTTATTCACTTGGGAACACATTTGTCACCTAGTGTCTGTTACAAGATGCTCTAGATTTAAAGTAAGAAAACTATCATAAGTACAATAGTACAGGTGGTAAGTGATTTAGCAAAAGGCAAGACATCAAAGTAATCTGTGAATGACTGAATTTGGGAAACTGCTTTAAAGTATACTTGGATGTCTTGAACATTTTCAAAGGGTAGCCTATATTGAGTTATAAAGTTTATGTCCATAAGTTATTTAAGCTGCATATTAAAAATAACATTTTTAAAGGTACTTCTAAATTCCTATAATTTGTTTGATTATTCGTCATTCTTTCATCAGCTCTCAGTTTCACCAAGCTTGAAGTGGACTTTTCAGACAGCGATTTATCTGACGGTGATGCTGGTAAATTTGATTTAAGTCTAGGTAGTTATCTGTTGTACTTTTTTTGATCACACAATTTTATTTCCAAGTATTGTAAAGTGATGATTGTTGTCATTTAGATTCTGATGAAACCAAGAGCAAAACTTCAACTGTTGAGCGCAAGTTACCATCAAAAGTTGCTCACGAGAGTGATGTGTTTGAGAAAGCCGTCCCTCAGACTGAACTTTTGGATTCCACAGCAGCAAAGTCGAAAGCTGAACTTGCAACTAAAGGCAGCCTTGCCAACAGGCAACCACCCTCCATCAAGAAGACACCTAGTACTGGAAGCTCGGAAAGTAGTGTGCGTATATGATCTTCCTTGTTATCCATTTTCTATGTTATTGACAGTTATTTTTTGTTGTTGTTATTATTTTTTAAATTATTTGGAGTTTTTTGTTGTTATTTTGATTTGCTTCTTCTCCTTGAACAAACATTTGTTTATTTTTGAATTTGTTTATTTTTTTAACTACATTTTTTTTTGTATTTGAGCAAAACTTTTTTTTTGATGTATTACTCTTTCGACTTGTGTCTTTTTCGTTATTTTATTTATGTTAATAACAATAGGAAGAGTGCAGTGTTCCTTGGTATTTGCAATGATGAATTGCTTCTTCTGTATAACTAGAATTTTTGAGGTTCCAAAATCAATTTTGAGTTGGTTTACAAAAATTCATGGGCAACTTTGTACTCAACACGTATTTATGTAAATCATTAGGTTCCAGTGATCTGGTTTGCAAATCGATGTTTGCCACTTCTAACTAGTTAAAAAAAATATATCCAGAGCAAGTTGAGAATAAAAACAAACGAAAGAAAATCATTACAAAATGTGTATTTGTGTTTGTTATCTTGAAAATTATACTTAGGAAGCCTGACATCACATATGATGGTATGAATTAATAAGAGGAAGTGAAAGATGAAGATGCCATATAGGCCTATTGGTATCTTGCTAGTAGAACCAGGTTAAGTTTTTGAACTGGTGAACGTTTGAACTTTTTTTAAACGATTTTGAAAAAAAGAAGGGGGTGGATGGGAATTTTGACTGGTTCATATGTAAGTTTTAAGTAGAGGGTTGCCCATAGTCCTGAAATATAGGCCTACTTTGTTCTGTTTAAGTTAGGCCCGGTATCTTTCTTGGAAATGAGAGCTTCTCGTTGCATGCTATAACTTTTCATACTTTGCACTCACTTTTTTCTCCTATATAAAAAATATACAGATAATGTGGAATTTTCGTTGAAATGCTATGACCAAAACTATAGTTTAGGGCAGCTACAGTTTTCAACCTACAGTATTTACATTTGCAGACCATCAAAAGATAGGAAAATATTTTGTGGACCAAGAAGGCAGTAACAAAACATTTTAGGCATTTGTATCTATTTTATTCTATAATTTAAGTTAACAATATGTGAATACAATATTTTTTACACCAGTATCCTGGTCACGGCACCAAGGCAAGTGTATTATTTTTTATTAATTTTGACTTTGGAATTTAATCCATCAGATTAGTCTGTCGAGTCGGGGTGGCAAAGGCTATACGTCTAGATAAAGCTTAAAAGCAAGGTATCTGACATCTGAGGTCTACACTTTGTTCCATTAGCTCAGAGGGGTAGAGCATCTTGTCACATGTATAAGAGATCCCTGGTTGGATCCCAGGTTATGACAAGGATTTTTTAATCCTTGTTCATTATTCATGCAAAAAATACTTCTTATTGCACAGGTCAGCGTGAAATTTGCTGCTGTTTATCTGCCATAACTTTTTCAATACATGATAAATAAATCGTGTAATTTCTTGTGGACCACCGAAAAACATTTCAATGATCGGTTGTTGAGAAACACTGCTTTAGGGGATTTCAAATCAGGAACTTGTATCAGGTGTAATTTCTTCAACCCTTGCAATTTTCACACAAAATTTTATTATGCAGGGGTGAACACGTAACCAATCAGATTGATATTGAGTATATATTTGAGTGTTGCATTCAAAAATAGGTGAATGACTTATTTTATGGTGATCACTCGCTGAAAAGGTGTTTGTCTCATTTTATTATGTCTCTCAAGTGCAGTAATAAACGCTTATAATTCACTGTTTTTATTAAAAAGATTTTTGTTAACCAAAACACAAACTTAATGATAGACATTGATGAAAATCGTATCGCAGAATTCGTATGATTTTGATTTCTTATGCTATGCATTATGAAAGGCAAACAAGGAACACTGTTCTTGAACAAAACACAGTTATCCGGTGACCTTGGAGTTGGTTTGGTTTTGGTGCATATTCTAATGCTTTACAAATGTATTACCTAATGTTTGAATAAGCAATTTGTAATCACTTTGATAGTGATGATTGGCATATTTGTTCAAAAGAATAAACTAAGGGCTTATATTGTTAGACATGTGTAATATCAATTTAATGCTTATATTAACCTTTTTTTTTTTAATTTCATGAAAATGCTTTTTTTTTTAACTTTTGGAAAAGCTGATGGGCAAGGAAAAATCGCTACTACACAGTTTTTAAGATCATTGTTCAATTATTGCTACTTGAATGAGTATACATTGTGAAATGAAAGCTGTAGTTAGGAAGCAACCTACCAGGAGATGAATGCAAATTCATGTTGATGAAACGAGTAGTTTGCATCCTTTTGCATCATGCTTACGATGCAGGTAAAATTATCACAAAAAGTAACATTAAGTTTACTAGAATTTAACCTTAAGTTATACTTTATCCATCCAAGCCACATTAATTTTAGGGCATGTCCTTTGCAGTGTGCATTTTATTTTTCTACATGAAATATGTTAGGATCCCTAACATTTATATTTGTACAGTGTTTTAAAAATGTTTACACCTTGACACGGCCATAAGTATTTAATGAATAATAATATAGGAACATGTTATGCATCAATCATTAGAAAAAGTGTACAAGTTTATTCGATAGTTACGATACTCTGCCTGTAACGTGCTCTAGATCTAGGCAAAAATCTAGTTCTTGTCATACACGGTTGAGCAAGTCTATATCTGTTACTGCCATGGCAGTAGCAAGCCAATGTTTCAAATCTGACGAAGCCTTCTGCTGTGGTGTCACCATTTTGCTACAATGGGTAGCAGTGAATGTGCAAAACTTCAATATGTTATGAAACTGATTGTTTCTTAGTGCATTCCTGTATTATTATTATTCTGTACTTAATTATGGCCTTGATAAAGTGTAAAGATCTTTATGAAACACCTCAGATTTTGTTAACACAGTTAATATGGAGCTGTTTAAGAAGGCAGTATTACTTTGCATTATATTTTAGCTTACATTGTTTACATGTGTTTCTTTTGTAGCTTCTTATGTTCTCAAACTTTTTGATTGATCAATTTGTTACATGCTTGATGAAAGGCATTTAAATTCCTGGTTTGCATGTTTGACCTACAGATAATACAGCTTTAGTATTAATATACCTAATTGCAATGTACCTCAATTTGATCTTCTATCAAGTGACCTCGCTGCATAATGCTATATTGTTTTAGTGGTCAACAAACAAAGCTAACTGTCTTGTTTGTTTTTTGTTTTAATAGCAAAATATATCTTAGTTGGCTTAATCCATACTATGTGAGCATCTGTAGATGCATTCAGTTTGATATGGGGTTCTATGGTGAAGGGTACTGAAGTGCTGATAAACCCTTCTTACTTTACAGCCCATAATGGAACGAAGAAATTCAATAGAAATGTGGAGTGATCACAGCAGCAGCGAAGACATGATTGAGTAAATAATTGTTAAAGGTTTTCTTACACTAACATCAACTTCAATACTGTTGGTAATGTTAAAAATTCATTTTACCTAAAACATTTTATTTCAGCTGTTATTCTCCTTCAACTGTGCCTCATCCAACTGTCTCTTCTCCGTCTTCAAACCCGTCAACCAGTCCTGCTAACGTCAGCAACCCATATAAAGTGCCACCACCACCATTGCTTGTTCCTGAATACGGAACAACTCGCATCAGCCCAACAAGAACCCCAAGTCCAGCGACGGAGCTTGTCAATGGAATAATGAAAGAAGTCAGCCCGAACAGGACGTCAAACACTAGGCTGTTTGACCAATCTAGTTTACATACTGGAGGACAAGGAGATCAGCAGTCTTCCTCAGATGATTCTGCCAGCCCTTATAAAAGTCCTGTCACATCACCTGTTGGGGCCACAGGAGCTTCCTTGACTGCATCTAAAACAGCAGCTCCTCATCCTCCTGCATCTCATAATCCACTTCGTCTTAACAAGAAGTTTGCTGAAGAAATCAAAATGGTTGTGCAAAGGATGAATGCCGATGGTGAGTAACAAATGCATCTGTTGGCTCATTTTCTATTTTTTTATTCGATAGTTGTATTAATATAAGGTTTTTTTATATTGGTATTATGAATT
This sequence comes from Cryptops parisi, assembly GCA_034695005.1. Lineage (NCBI taxonomy): Eukaryota > Metazoa > Arthropoda > Chilopoda > Scolopendromorpha > Cryptopidae > Cryptops > Cryptops parisi. Next base: position 12,437 of record JAQIWH010006395.1, read on the forward strand.
TTATGATAGGAAAAACATTTAGTGATTTAGTATGAAGATGAACTCAAACAGAAACTAGTGATATTTTAGGAGTTCCTTTAAAAAATTAGATTTTTACATTAAGTATACTCAAACTTAAATTTCAAATGGTTTTATTGCGTTTCAAAATAATTCATTATTTTATTGGCCGATTGGACCAAGAGAGCATTTTTATGCACACAGGTAGTGAACGTCTTATTTTAGCTACATACTTGGAATGGATGAATTTTTATTTGTGCAAGAAATGAATGCAAGCGAAAGAACTTGTATTCACTTCCACTATCTGTGAACATGATAAAGGACAATAGGAGTCATGTGATGGATTGTTTAATTTGTATAGTATAAACTATACAAATGTGGCTTAGTTTTTTTTTCTTCACATTTGAGTTATTCCATGTCAGATCGATCAAAATAAATGAAAAATTGACTTTGCATTTTTTTGATTTGGCTGAAATTTGACATACACTGTGAGCAAACCCCCTT
>JAQIWH010006396.1:0-12937 GCA_034695005.1 Cryptops parisi
AGTTTTACCCAATTTCATTCTCTCCTCGTTGTACATGCACAATAGTCTTCCTTCCCATCTCTTGTATTATCATCACAGTTTCTTTTATGTTGTTATGAATGTTTAACGTGTCTTCTGCTAATTTATGAGTCTTGGTCATAGAATTTACACGAATGAAAAGAATTCCTATACAAATTTCATATCTTTTATGAATCTCGAAAAACACGTTCGTTTGTCAACAAACCTTTTTTTTATTTTGTATAGTTCTAAAGGAATTTAAAAATCAGTAAAATTAATGCAAAAAAAAAAAAGTGAAATAAAATTAAAACAAGCACATTAAAAATGTTTTTAAGCATACTCTTTATAGTATAGCTACAGTACTATCATGTATAAGATATACAATATGTACATGCATAATGCAAACAAATCAATTCAATTATGCGAATTAAGATTTATGCAATTTTTTAGTACGTAATTCGATATTCAATTTATGCATGTTTTGAGTAATTTCATTTTTTGCACGTTTTGATGTATGCAAAATTTTGATTTATTCGAACTTCAATTTATGCGATCGTTGAGTAATTCGATATTTGATTTATGCGGAATTTTGGGTAATTCCATTTTTTGATTTCTGAAATTATCGATTTATTTATTTATATATGCGATTCTTTTACATTAATCTTATGCGTTTTTCGATTTATGCGAAGCACTTATGCGGTTCTCGTTTTGTGCGTTTTATTTTTTTGTGTATTGGACTATACAGTGCATTGTCATAAACGACTGTAGATGTTAGTATACGTTCACTCACAAGTGAAGCTAATATAAAGAGTATAAAATTAAAAAGCTAACCTTTTATTTTTCACATTTTAAAATATGAATCATAAAATTTTATAAACATCTTACCACGTCAAACGTAAGGTTGTTATCTTTACGATAACAACAGAATGTATATCCTGCTTAAAAAATTATCTTAAGATTGATTTCTTTAAGTTTTTGAAATACCGTTCTATTAACTACGTAGTACCTGACAACTATAATCAAAATTATTAGTCGTGTAGTGACATAAACAATGACACAAAAAAACTGTATATATTTTTTTTAAATGTCAACATAGTTTTTTTTTTATCTGCTACAAATAACGTTATACTAGACGAGTGATTCACTCAACAGTTACAACACAAATGTATAGAAGGTGTAACTTCGTGAATGTAAGGATGTGCTATTCGAATACGAATTATAATATCTATGGAACAAGTTTTTACATAACTGTGATTTTTGTTTTTTTTATTTTAAAACAAAAAAAAATATGTTTTCAATATGTTAACATGACATAAAACACACATGATCTGACATTGAAACGCATTTCTGAATACAAAATCAATACGGTTTTAGCGTAAACAGATTGCGCATAGTATAACCATATTATTTATTATACCATATCTTTGTATGTATATTGTATCGTTACGGTACTTTGTTGTCTCTATGGGACGAAACATAATTAAAATTAAATTTTAAAAAATTTCTTTTGTTTTAAATTTTTTTTTATACCAAGATTACCGTAATTAAAAAAGCACATTTTTCGACTAATAAGATAGTCAAATCAACGATAAGCTTCTGAAAAACACAATAGAAACAATTGTTTTCATTATCTTCAAGTAGTCTATACTTTATCATCAAACGTTGCCTATTCAGCGTGTATTGCAACATAATCATCTAATTTACGCAATCTAATGTACTTGGTACTTGTGTATTAACCCACAGCCACCGGTATGAGGGCGTTATGCGTCTATAGTTTAGCTTAGTTAAAATAAACAACAAAATGTATTCATTTTTATGAATAATGATCAAAATGATTGTTGCTATTTTTTTAACTAATCTAAACTGGTATCTATACCCATTAATGCCATGGCAGTCAGTGACTGTGGGTTAAACAACAAGTACCGTGTACTTTATAATCATTTTATATAAACTTCAGTACTATAAAAAACTACATGATATTCATTAATATACAATAAACATTTTTTATTAATTAAGGGTATTGTGTAGACAGAAGCACAAATTCGCGAATGTGAGAATCCAAAGTCGCGAATGTGAGAAGTCAAAAGATTACAAATAGAATGCGTCGTACCAATCACGAGTTTTATTAGGTAGTGAAAAATGCGACTTAATGCGATTTTCGATTTATGCGGTTCTCACTTTATTCAATTTTTGGTACAGTTAGAGTGTACAGTATATCATAAACACCTGTAGACGGCAGTATACGTTCAATCCCCAGCTCACTCACTCACAAGTGAAGCAAATCTAAAGCGTATACAATGTGTTTGAGACGTTCAAGAAATTGATAGAAAACCAATCGAGTAGCTGTAACCATCAATGTATCGAAGAAAAAAATATACAAAATAATAAAATTAAAATTGAAAATCAAAGAACTGTACTAAAAAAAAATAATAATATAAAACGACTGATGCGTTAAGGGTCACCAGATAAAAACCATTCAGCATCCAAACTCTTCATCCTCCTCTTAGAAACAACACAATCAGCATTCTTTCTCACCGGAGGAACCACACCTATGCACATTATTGGATCTAATAAAAAAATCTACATTTAAAAAAAAAATATATATATATATACTGTATATATTTTTACATGCGCATGCGCGATGATGTCTGAGACGATGACATGTAAAAAAAAAAAGGTTTACTTTTGCACTGAAGGGATTGCGTTTGGAGAACATCCCAACAGGAAGCCTATGAATCGTATTGGCCGAATGAACGTCGTATTTACGATGGTGCGATTCCTTCCCTTCGAAGAGGAAAAGCTTTGTGACGAGGATGAGAGGGAGGTGCTCTGATCTACTTTTCCACATCTGATCTCGAAAATTAAAGGAAACGTCGCCTTTGTTGGGCGAATAAAAGACATGCTCGAAAAAAGGAAACACGCGCCATCTGCATATCCGCGAATATCGCCCTCTCTCCATCCTTCGACTACCATATATCACCTACAAGTGTGGGAATAAGAAAAACTTCTATACAACAAGTTTTTTTGTTATATATTTTTTACCTAGAGTCTTATATCAGGTTTTTTTTTTCAGGATTGTGGAAACTAATTTTTCTCTCATATCATAAAGGTGTGGACAAAGTTGGCATAAAGATATGAAGAAAAAAAATAACTGGTTTTACGCGAAGTTATCTGTACTTGTAGTTGAGAATTGTACAAGAAAAATACAGTAAAAGTTGTAAAATGCTTGTTCTTTTTTTTTGCCATTGTTACGTGTAACATTCACTAAAGTGGTGTACCAAAAGATATCGAGTATACAAGCAGCTGGGGTAGGTAAAAATGAGAAAAATGTGCAACTCAATAACCACTGTTGCAAAGCAGGTGAACGTAACAACAAACAAAAAAGAGACTTTTTCCTGTCATAACTTTTCATTGTGGACAAAGACAAAGTGCATAAAATCACAAAAAAAAATCTCAATGTCTTTATGTGTTACCGGAAGCTGGATACAATACATGTGTGGCTAGAAATCCGGTGGAAGTGGTTGATAAATGAAAATTCTTGTTTCACCTAAGTTCAAACATTCAAATGTTTCGAGATGTTCTTGGAAAATTCCAAACCAAAAATACGTGATGGAATTTGAATGTTACAAACATGATCGTCTTAATAACAGAGATACATTACACAAGTTGAAACAACGTAGTAATTGTAAATGAAAACTGTTCAAACAAACATTCGAACCTTTTGAGATGTGTTGTTGGAAAAATACCAAACGACAGGTAATTGATGAAAGCTGAACGTTACAAAGCTAAGTGAAGATCGTCTTAAATAACAGAGGTAAGTTCTTGAAAAGTGCAGCAAACCCTTGAAAACATGTCATTTTAGATGACGTTTAGAAGTTGCTTCCACAGTTTGAGAGATTGGTTTAAAACGTAGTTAGCATTAACACGCGATATTTAGATCTTTTGGTATCGACCCCTAAATTTTCTTCAAAACTAATCTAAGTTTACCAAAATTATTTTTTTCCATAAAATGGAACCAATTCAGAACGTGTCCCATCCAATTTTTCAAAACATAAAAATGAAAACCGTATACTATCTTGTGATAAGTATCATCACGGGACACACTGCACATACATTATTTCGTTAATATAAACCATGTTTTTCACTTTTTTCCCCACTACTGTATAATTTCCCCACTAATACTGTATCATTTTTTCAACCAAAAATAATATAAACCATTCTCATTCATACTTCACACTATGACAACAGACCATCATCTCGCAACCTGCTCACTGAAATTGTCTCCAAAAACGAGCGATCTCAAAAGTCCATCCCGATTCAGCAACACACGTGAGCCAATCGCATCAGTAATTTTGCCCCCATTTTCCCATGTTTGTTGTTTAGAGGTGGGAATGATGAAGGGGTCCCTGTTGTCGGAAGGGAGGGCCTTTCACTTGCGTCGGGTGTCAAAAGGGACCCAATTCAATTAGGGGCTAATACTCGATGGCGTGGGGAGCAATTAGGCGCTGCGTTGGCTCGATTCCAAACGAGAAGCAAAAGGGTGAAAAGCGCTAGAAAAGCGCACACCACACACAGACACACACATATATATATACATAAACACACACACAGAGAGAGATCACATCCACAGCTAACTGGATGGAAGGAAATGCGTGGGTGAGGCGGAAGAAAAGGGTTGAAAATCGGTGAAGGTAAAGGGTTGAAAAGCCGAAAGAAGAATACGATGATATTATTATTTATACGATTGTTATTGCTGTTGACCCCGATCATTTCTAATTATTTCGGTACACGATTTTTTTCTCTTGTATGTATTTATGTTAAAATAAATCGTTGTTGTTCAACATCCTTGTGTAGTTTGAAAAAGCTTACCAAGTAAGAGCATATAATTTTGCCATCTGTTGATTAGAACGATCCCTTTTATACGCATAGATAAATACGGTATATATATAAATAAATTATCGATGGATTATTGTTCCTTTATAGTCTAAGCTTAAGCAATACTGAAAATTGTCTGGAAATTATTCTAGCACACAATCATAAAAAAACGAAACAACAACAAAGTCTTGTGTAACCATAGTATTGAACTCGCTAAAACAAGTTCACATACAACTAAACTAGATTTGTAAAAAAGATGAATGAATAATAAATTTAAATAAAATTGTAAATAAAAAATAATTTGATTATTTTATAGACTCTTTTTAAACTACTGTACAGTATTTGCACATTGGCTATAGTACAGTATGTAGTTGAATATACTGAATATAGTAACTAATATACTGTACATTGCGGATAATACAGTATATTGAATAAAAAAAACTTACATTTATATAATAAAATAAAATATTTACATTTTATCTAAACTTTATTTAAAAAAACGTCTTATGGATTCTATATAAGTTCTATGTTAAAAAATGCTCTTATAGCGAAAAACCCAAAATTGAGTGAATTAAAGTGGATGCGCAAAATAACTTCCTTTTGGAATGCAATATCACGAATAGCACTAATTGCAGTCATTAACAAGCATTAATCAAATCAATGTGGTTGTCAATTAGCAGTAAATTGATCGAGATTAAATGCTGAGTGATCTGGATTTAAAAGCTTGCATGTTAATGATATATACTGCTAGTTAAAAAAAATAATTTTTTGTTCCATCTTCGAGTCGAACCACTTAAAGTCCTTGATTTGAATACTAATAATAATAATAACATAATATAGTAAAAATAATCACAATAGTCATGTAAGCAAACAAAACCATAAATCTCTACGCGACATGTCGCAATGAGACAAATGTCTACCTGTTGCTTGTATATCACGACACGACAGATGGTACGAAAACGTACCAATCCTTTGAGCCACTAAACAAAAAATATAATCACATCCTTCTTTTCATTTAAAAAAAAATAGAAAGAGAAAAAAAATTGGAAACCAATTTCGTAGAAAGATGCATGTTGTTAATATGTGCAACAAAAAATGCATTGCAAAATAACAAATGCTCTACACGTGTATGACATGATACATTATGACTTGTATACACTTGATCTGATTTTCGTCCTTTTTCCAATCCAACCTCAAATTTAAGTGTGACGTTTCAGTCTCCTTTAAAAGTTAATACAAATCTTAAATCCCAAAACAAGTACGCCCACATTAAAAAAAAAATGCTTTTTAAGAATACTGTATATAGTTTCGCTTTATGCGAATTTAGATTTATGCGATTCTTGAGTAATTCCATTTTCTGCAATTTTTCAATTCGATTTATGTGATTTTGTTACATTGACTTATGCAGTATTCGCTTTATGCGGTTCTCAATTTATAACGATATACATAGTATACTATTATTGTATAGACGGCAGTATACGTTCAATTCCCAGCTTACCCACTCACAAAGTCACTCAAGCGTATAATAACTCAATCAATCAATCCATAATACACAACTCGTTAATCTGTAAATTTAATCGAAAAGTCTGGTGTAAAGAGCGTTGAGTAACGTTTGGACAATTTCGAGAAAAACGCGTTTAAAGATTTGAACTTGCCTCGCTGTCTATGGGCTACTTCACACTTGTTGCACTAATATCTTCGCATATATTGTTGTTTTGCATAAAATCATGCGTTAAGAAAATAGAATTGAACCTAATACATTCGAAAATGCTTAGGTCATTTTTGACCAACATGTTATACTTAACACCTTTTTACACTCCCTTCAATTATGAGCGATGTATTAAATTCTTTGTGCCCACAGTTGAAGCGATTAAGTTGTTTTTAGGTGTAAGTTAGTCTTTAATACGTTTAATTTAAAATAGCTACTTAAAGAAACTTTCACTTCCTTTATTCCCACGTTTTAACAAGCTTACTTAGTTTATATGGAGTGAAACGAAAACCAAAGAATTTCCTGCGTGGGAAAAGGTGTGCTGTGTTTGTGTGTCAGCTGAAGTCAGTATTCAGGTGAGTGCCTCTCTTAATGAAGGATATGTCACCACCTTCTTATTCAGGAAGTGGAGATAAGCTACGTGAGTAAGTCACTTTCGAACACGAAGACTATCACTTTTCTATATATTATCATGTTTTGTTTTATTTTGAATTTACTTTTATAAATAGTCTCTCAGTTTTAGACTGAAAGTTAGACTGTAAAGTAGTCTTGTCTTAGCCTACGGTGTGTGAAAATTTGCCGACTCACAAAGTACCGGTATCTAGTTAGGGTGTAATATAGTAAATACTGTATACAGTGGAACTTCTATATCCGTTATTAATCCGTTCCAGAAGAATACTGGATTTGACGAATATAAAATTAATTACAAATATTTTGTGAATATTTGTAATTAAAATTTGTATTTGGAGTCGTGAATCGACGACTCCAGTTTTATCATCCAAGTCTTACTGTTAGTAACTCTACATCATATTTAGTTTACTTTTTAATATTTTATGATATTGTTCTTCTTAGAAACTGACTCTCTGAAAAGTCAGTCAAGCTTGGAGACCTTGACTGTAACTTTTGGTGACCAAAGATTAAATTTTTTGACGAAATATCGGAGCATTGTTTTGCCGAAAAAATGTGACGAATATCGGACTTGACGAATATAAAGACTGACGAATATAGAGGTTCCACTCTATTAATGAAAATAATCACTCCCAAAAAAAGAACCTCATAAAATTACGCATTTATCACTGCCACATATATTAGGTATTTAAAATGCTGTAAATATTATCAATGTACAGTGTACCGCACTAACAATTTCAGAAAGCGACGTCTTTTCACACTTTAATGGTAAATATGCATTTTAATCAGCATATTTCACACTTGAAAGAAATTGTGTTCATTTTAGGTTAAATAAAAACCAAACTATCACAAAATAAATTTTTCGTCATTGAAACTATAATAAATGTACAAAGATTAACACCACAATAATTTTTTACAGAGTCTTAAAGATAATTATTACGTATTTCGCATTTTAACTATAATAGCTGTTTCATAGAACAAACAATTAACGACAACTACTGTATATGTAAACTATATTAAATTAATACGTGCTTAGATTAGTATATTTCACACTTTCACTTATTTCGCATTTTAACTGGCTATTCTCATGGAACAACAAACACATATCAGATTAGCATATTAATCATCAAATTTCACATTTCGTACTTTTACAATCTATTTCACTACAATAACACGTTTTCACAACTTTAATGATGATCTCTCGTAATATAAGTGTTGGTCTATGTATCTGATTAAACTCTTTAAACTTATTACTCGTCCACTAGAGCTCACAAAGAGGAGGAAGCCTCAAAGAGATTAAACGAATCCGAAGAAATCAGCAACGAAGACGTCGACGATTATGACGAATGGTTTGTTTGCATCAAATCTCGACCGCTATTATTTCCTTCTTGGGACTCGATGTCATACATTCCACGAATAGTGTAAAGAGAATCATGTCGCACAGGAAGCCTCTCGTTAAGCTTCTCGGCAGGAAATTCATGAAGCCAAAGGAAGTGGGCCTCGTTCGTCAAGGGGCTTCGAGCCTCGGCCATATTCTAGGCCTACTACTACTATATAGAAAAGCGTGGGAGGAAGACATTGAAGGGATCCACGCTTCACGAAGGACATACAAATACCTTATCTATTAAAGACCGAATATAGACTACAGTAAAAAAAAATACCACATCCTAAAAAAGTTCACGTTTCTACATTATACTGTATGTTTGCATTACGTACGTTCAAGGATGAAAGAAAAAAAAACTGTAGATTTACAGTACTATAAAGACTTTTTGATGACTTGATATTTAAATCAATGACGTTTACACACATAACAAGTCATCAAAAAGTCTTTATAAATTGATGGAAAATAAAAATTCTAAGAAGTAGTGTACAGCACTCAAGTAGGTGTATGATAGCACTTATGAATCAATATATTGACGCCTATTTAGTGTTATTCTAACGTCAAAAGTGTAACGATATATTCGAAAAGCGCAAATAAAAAATGGAATTAAGATCACGTGACTAAAAATGTTTGATTGAAACATTAAATATTAAAAACTTATTTTTCACTGTATAACGGAGTAAAAAGATGATTTTTATACACCTAGTCTTGCACTTTACTACCTCTACTTTTTGCCCTACTTGAATTTGTATACAGGGTGTCTATAGAAGTACCTACACAACTTCCTAGTTTAAGACATAAGAAGATGTATACAGTACTTTTTTGTGAACACCCTATACAGCTACTTGAGTATGCTTACACAATGTAGAACGTCAAATGTTCTATTGTAATGTACATTATCCCAGTTTTACACGTGAAACAAAAAATAATGTGCACTTTCGCCCAAAAAAAGCAATTGAAGGTCCTGTTAAGGACATTTTTACAATTTCGAGAAAAACGCGTTTAAAGATCTGAATTTGCCTTGCCTCTGCCTGTATGGGTTACTTCGCACTTCCTGCACTAATATCTGTGCACTTTGCTCAAAATTATGCGTTAGGAAGATAGAACTGCACCTAACCCATTCGAAAATGTTTCCAGGTCATTTTTGACCAAAAATGTTGAATAACACCCTTTTACACCAAGTCCGTCAATTATGATTAGTTTTATATCATACGGAATAATCAATAATTGTAATAGTTCAACATACTTTATAACTAATTATATAGTGCTTGCAAAATTTTCTTCCCAAAACAAATCGTAATATTGGCTCTCAAGTCGGATATCTTGTAATTTTGAGTAAATCTAACTAGCCTTGAGTTTTATAAACTTAGTTTATTTCAAATAGGTTGCTTTATACTTGGTAATTTACTTTATACTTTATGGTTGTCTTTATACTTTCCATTTTATGGCCACAGTATACTTTATACTTCTTGAGATCGAACATTTTTAGTAAAAAAAGAAATCACTTTCATTAACCAGCACTTTTCGAACTCCCTCGAGTTTGACTATATAACCACAACACACTCGACTTAAAACTTCATTCTGATCGTTCGCAAAACCCTTTTCTTTCTTCCATAGAAACCGATGATACTTGATTAACCCAAAGTACGTGACACGTTTCAAACCCACGATGAGTCAGCACTTGGCAGCTTAATTAGTCGCTTCGATATACTATAGCTGTAGTATAGACAGCAGAAAAGTGGTCAAAGAGTGCTGGTCTATAGGAAGAAAATTCTTTCTTCACAAAAACAAAGAGACCCAACTCAACCTGTACACGGTTGACAGGTCGTTTCTACATGTCATCGATAGGCAAGTAGCGAAGAGTGCAAAAGGTTCTCAATCGATGTGTCAACCGAACCCCTCGATTTATTCCCCACCCTCTCTAATAGATCTCCTCAATCGTGGGGTTTGTTGGTAGGTAATCAGTTTGTTGACTGAATGGGAACCCCTCAAAAGTCAATGAGTTGGAATCAGTAGGGTCGTTGGAGTAAATCAAAACAGTTACAACAGTATGTTTTTTTTTTCATAATTATACACGTGGCCCTATATACATGATGTATCACACACTTCGATAACCGTATATTATTTTGTTTAAAAAAAATTCATTATCTGACCACTTAGTGTCAATGTTCTCATTGCTAATTAGCAAGATAACGAACTCAATAAAATACATCAACCCCCCCCCCCCCAAATCAACACCTCCCATATAGTGTAGTGTATAATTTACTAAAAAATTCGAACTTATAAATTAGAATGAACCTATTAATTCATGGAATCCCAGAAGGTAGAAATTTAAAAATGCGAAGAATCCAATTGAGTCGTCTGAAGCCAAAGGAAACTAACTACAACTTTTCGTGTTTGGTCACTATTGGTTTAACATAACATACACCCACTCTAGATTTTACTGACAATGGAAACTAACGTCCATTGTTCACGTAAAAGTCATTAAGGCAAAAATACCTATGGCTGAGCAATAGAGCATAGGTTCTAATGCTTAATTCGATTCTATTTTTTCAACTTCATCAAAACATGAAAATTTTTGGTTAAGCTCCTTTGGCTTCAGATGGCTCAATTAATATACTCATATCAGTTATTTCATAAAATTCTGATTGAAAGTAGAATTTCTTATTTCGCTAATTGAAAGGTGAAATCTGTGTGATGTGAATTTCTAACCTGAATAACTTAATACGTCACAAAATACACTAATTTTAGTTGTTAATTAAACCAGTTAGTATATTAATTTAATTGATATTTTACATTTGGACGGTATTATCATACCGTTTATACGGTATGATAAATGATATCCGTATAAACGGATATCATTTATCATCAATCAGTTATATACAACTTTTAACTCAAATACACATAATAAGTTTCTGTGTTTAGATCTAAAAAATTGACCATGAAGTTAACAAAAAAAAAAAGAATACACTACAAAAAAATCAAAACTTATAATAAAACCAAAATTTACAATAAAACTTTTGGATAAAAAAACAGAAACTCACTGTTCATATCGTTACCAATAAATTCTTGGCATTCTTGCTTACAGAAATCTTCATGACGTAAGAGAAAAAGTCAATCAGTGCACACACATATATATAACTGAACTAAGGAAGAAATAAAAAGCAAGTATATATCAATAACAACCTTATATCACATCCCAATCTGGTTTGTCTTCGAGTGAAATGTCAACCTCGGACTTTTATCACAAGATTGCTTTCTTCGAGACATTGATAACAAAAAAATTGCTACAGCCTTTTTTTTTTACCTGACGTCATTCCAGGCGCTTGAAATAGCACAGTCATATACTGCATATATATATATATATATATATATATATATAGATAATAAATATTCTCAAAGATACACAAAACTATGCTGCAAAACAACGAATAGTAGGGGAGAAAAATATTTTTGAAATGCTCAACTTTCCATTAGCTGGAACTGCAATGAATTCTTGAAGAGATTTCATTGGACAGAAAATGGAGAAGAGACGCCGCCAAACAATGGTTCTAATTGTGAACGAAATACAAATGAAAAGTAAAACGATCTCAGTTGTTGCTATATGAATATCAATAGTGTACCGTTTTATTGTCTCCCTAGATGCATATACATGAAAATAAAAACCTCTTTATGGGAATAATTTCAGAGAAAACAATTTTTTTTTTTACACTCACTGAGATTCCCACATGGTATTCTCTTTTCATCTCCAAGACGAGTAAAAAATAAAAGAGAAAAGAAAAACACAGACTAACGTTATTTAAAAAATAAAAATAAAAAGGAAATAGAAATCGATAATGACAGAACAAAAGATAAGTTGCTTGTACGAGTGACAAAAAAAACACATACACACAACGAGAGATATTACAGACAGAGTTCATTGTCTTGCAAGAAACTTTTGCTATAGCATTTATAGAAGTTGGTCATGCCATGTTGTCACGCAACTATGTATATATGTACATATTTCAATTCTAACTAGTAATAAGATACCGTTTAAAATTACTAGTGAATAATAAGACTCCCACATCTAATAACACAGGAAAAAGCATCAAAACTCTTTACGTCCTAATGCTAAGGTGACCAACCAAATATTTACACCGTGGTGTTTTTTCCTCTCTCGCTCTCTCTCTCCTCCGATCAATATCTAGCTCAACCCTAATAAACTGTTCTTGTTTTTTTTTCCCAAGTGGTTTAGAAACTAACCTAATTAAGAACTAGTTACTATTTAATGTAAAAAAAAAAGCATCCCATTAGAATACTAACTCACAAAAGTACATATGATAAAAAAAAAAAGTTTCCCATACACTTTTAAATATTTTTTACGTGGTAAATAGTAGTTGAAAGTTCTATTCAAAAAGATGTATTGAATAGAAAAAAAAACCCTTACAGAATAAAAATACACATTTACGTCTTTTTATATTTTTATATAGTCAAAGCTACCGTACATCTCAAATTAAAATGTCACGCTACTGTTAACATGACTTTTGAAATATTATACAGTACATGTATATGCGTACGTGTGTGTGTGT
>JAQIWH010006397.1:0-12936 GCA_034695005.1 Cryptops parisi
TGCAACCAAAAGCAACGGAATACAAAATACACAATAAAACTATGTAGTTATTATATTATATACAACAATATTATACAACATACATCAAAATAAACAAGTTATGAAGTTATGCAGTGCGAAATCGGGAGTCCTTGGTTGTACTGTATATCTACACGGATAGCGTGTTTCGGTGATTCTCCCATTATTACATTAAGAGCATTTATCAATTTATTTTGAAATTTTCAAAAAGTTTATATTTTGGACTACAGTAAAGTTTATGCGGTAGATACGTTCCGCAAAAAAAAAATGCATAAAAAAAATCGCAACAAAAGGTCGTAGATTACGTTGTAAAATTTAGGATACGTTCCATAATTTTCAAAAACCGCATAAAATAAAAAAAAATGATTTAAAAAATTAATGCAAAATTGCATTAAAAAGGTTTATGAAGACTCAAAAATGACATAAAACATAAAATAGGTTTGTTTAATTTATCCATTTCATTTTAGACAATATCTAATAATATTAGGTGAAATTAGACGGTATCTAATATCCATACTAATGATACCATCGTCACTTAAAAGGCATAATCCACAAGCATTTTGTTGCAATTTTCACTGAAAGCATCAAAACTTTCTTCAGCAATTTGATGTGTCAAAGTAATGATTTCAATTGATACTGTCGATGTTTGATGGGTTGCATTGATTGCAACACATCCAGGTTAAGCTGCTTTTCAGCAGGAACATTTAAAGTTTGTGGTCTTATTTCAGCAATAGCAGATGCAACACGATTTAAATAGTCCAAAATATTAACTTTTTTTGAAAATTCCAAAATAAATTGATAAGTGCTTTTAATATAATAATGGGGAATTACCGAAACACGCTATCCGTACAGGTATATAGTACAACCAGAGACCCCCGATTCCGCACCGCAAAACTTCAAAACCTCATTAAAAAAACCGCATAAAAAGAAACCTTACTGCATTTAAATCGTGTTGCATGTGCTATTGCTGAAATAAGACCACAAACTTTAAATGCTCCTGTTGGAAAGCAGCTTGGACTGGATGTGTTGCAAACAATGCAACCAAACAAACATCGACAGTATCAATGGATAAAATCAAAATATGGACAGTAAAAATAGACAGTAAAAATGGACAGTATCAAAATGAAATGGATAAAATTTTAAAACAACCTATTTTATGTTTTATTATGCTTTATGTCTTATTTATTTTAGTTCATAAAACATATGAACCAAAATAAATAAGTCTTTATGAAGACTTTTTTGAGTCTTCATAAAGTTTTTTAATGCGATTTTTCATAATTTTTAATTTATTGTTTTGGTTTTATGAAAATTTTAAAACGCATTCCAAATTTTACAATGCATTCTACGACTTTTTTTGTGCAATTTTCATATGAAGTTATCTGCGGAACGTATCTACCGCTTAAAAAAAAAATCTTACTGTATTTCAATTTTAAATGACTTCTTTTTATCAGCTTGGCTTGTTAGTGAGTGAATGAGTTTGTGAGTGAATGAGTGAGCGAGCAAGCGAGCGAGCAGAGAATTGAACGTATATTGCAATTTAGAATCGTTTATGAAAACATACTGCATAGTCCAATGTATCAAAAACGCATAAAACGAGAACCGCATAAGTCCTTCGCATAAATTAACAACCGCTTAAGTCCAATGTAAAAAAATTGCATTTATTGATAATTAATTCAAAAATTTTTTAAAATTAAAAATGGAATTATTCAAAACTCACATAAATCAAATATCAAATTACTCAACGATTGCATAAATTTTAATTCGCATAAATCGAAACATGCAGAAATCAAAATTTAATTTTTTGCATTATGTATGTTATATATATATACGTACAGTATATATGTATATAACAGTATATAAGGACTATGCTAAAGAAGCATTTTTAATGTACTTGTTATATGTCAATTTATTTCATTTCAAAAGTTCTTTATCGACGATATCGATAAACTTTTGTTGTACTTTTGTAAAATAAAATTTATTCTCGTAATAAAATAAATAAAAAAATATTTGTACGTACAAAAAGTATTTTTATATAAAAATTATATAATATAATCTAAAGTAAGGTTTATGAAATCACATAAAAGCAAAACACTTCAAATAACTGAAAACACATTTATAATAGAAAAAGAAAAAAACGTACCAACATAGAGCAAGTGTAATAATACCTTTAGCGTTCAAAATAACAAACTTGTAGCACGCCATCACACAAAGTGCTAAAAAAATACTACTCCTAGGATTATTATAGTATGTTTTATATAAATAAATATATATACAAAATAAAATTGGATGAAATAATACGAAACAAACAACAGAGGAGTGACGGTGCATTAGCTAACAAGAATAGAAAAAAAGGTGTTGATGATATAAATGGATACAATAAAGGAGAGAGAAAAAAACCAGACTGAAAAGAGCCACTAGTATTGAAAGAAGAACAAGGAAGAAAAGATTATGATATTTTTTCCGTCATTTCCAGAATAATGTACACTAGCCGTAGGAGTAAGAAAAGACTGGGGAAAAAATAAAAACATGGTTGCCTAAAAGAAAAGTAAATGGAAGTAAGAACAAGAGTGGTGGTGGTGGTGGCAAAGTAGTATAGAAGTCATGGTTTGTGTTTGTGGTTCTCACCCGAGGTTCATGTTTTGCCCCGCAAAAGCGTGGAAAGCAGCTGGGTTTGTGGACACATTGTGTTGGTCATTGATTTGCGATAAGGTGGCCAGTAGCCCTAATTACTCCCTCGCTATTTTTTTTCCTTCTCCCTTCTGTCTTTTTATCCCCCCCTCTCCCCGACTCATCCTTAACACGTTGTAGTCAACTGATGCGATGCGTGGGAGGAAACAGTCTTTGTCACACTCGAGGTTCCTCGAAGTAGCGCCTGCTGCTGCTCCCTGGTATCCCTCACGCAAACGACTCCCCATCGATTTTCATTCTGCAAAAGAAAGTGCTTGTTGCTTAGGTTCACATACAACACCACACCCCATACACGTATACTAGCTAGTTTTGTGATTGTGACAACAATAACAACCTTTCTTTAACAATTGGTTTGCCGCGTTTTGCACCTATTTATTCATTGACGTGATTCCCATTCATTTTTTGTGTCTCTCTTCTTTTTCTTCTTCTGGCTGTCCTCGTTCCACCTTAATTAGCCACTTTTTTTTGTCATATTGCTTTGCCTTCGTGCAAAAGTGTTTTTATTTTGTTGTCGTTTTCTTTTTGGATGTTGCTTTTTTTGTCATCATGTGTTGGCTATTAAGTTGCTCAATGGCTTGGTTGAAAGGTTTGTCGAAAATGAGCAAAAATTGAATTGTTGTTGTCGGAATGTTTGTTCAGCGATTTGGTGGAAAGAGATTTGACAGCACCACAAAAAAAAACGCAAACTTCATTCACAATGATACTCTTGTTTGTGCTCTCTATTCAAATAAGTGTGTTCTCATCCCAGCATTAAGAAACTTAGGCCTATTTTCTTTTTTAAATATATTCAGCAGAATATTTTTTGTTGTTGAGCAATTTATAAATGTCTGTTTTTTTACTATAAAAAATAGTCAATTGAAGATCTCATTTCCCAAACGTTTTAAGTTCACAAAACACAAACTTTCAGGAAACGGTGTTTTTTTTCTTCATTTGAACATAAACTTTGCATAAAAACCTGGTTTTTGAGAGTGATTTTCAGTAGGAAATAAGTTTTGAGTCTTAAAAATAACATATTTGGAATCAGCAATGCACACGCCTCTTAACTAAAAAATAATTAAAAGTGAAAGTTAAGATGTTTTGGAAATAAACTCTTCAATTTTTTACCATTTAACAGAATTGAAACGAAACCTAAACTACGATGTGAAGCTAAACCTCGTTATCAGTCTACAGTGTTAAACAGTTTTGGGCAGCTTAACACGTAAATTCGTCTAATTGTGTATAAAAGCCACTAATTTTTAAGCAACCCAATGAGCTTCAAACAGTCAAATGTTTTGAATAGACTAGGGAACTTTTTGATGGTGTTATCTTCATTGACCTTGAACTTTAATTTTACGGATATATTATTGTTACATCAAAAACCATGAGTCGTAGCTATCAAGTCATATTTATAAAGTTACAGCCAAGGGTCCGTTTAACCCGAATCCACTTTTGTTTCATTTATTTCCAACAATCCAACCGAAATAAACCAACAATAGGTATTAAAAAGCATAAAGCTGCTGCGAGAGCTTCTCTGCAAGTTATTCAAATTATGTGGAAAAGTATGACTCATCACTATCTTGCCTGGAATTTTTCAGTTGTTATTATCGCTTATGAATTTCACATGAAATATTGAACCCTACACTTTAACATCAAAAAAATTCTACATTTTCTTACCCGTATTGATAAAACTAAGGAAGAACTAATTTTGAAAAAAATAAATAAACTAAACATTTTTTTAAGCTTGTTAACTGATCTGGAAGCCTACCAAACATCTCAATATTATACATCACAAACAGCAAAACATAACATTTCGTACATTCGTTTAAAAATCAATTTGGTCTTTTATTTCCTACCCTCAATTGACAACTTACTCTGTTCGAAATCAATTTTGTGACATTTTTTTTTGTCCTCTGGAGGAGAGCATTGCGGATGAAAAGTTGATTATCCCACCAATTGATTGAAAATTAAAGCATCTGTCAAATGTCGAAATGAAAAGCATTATCAAGAAATTTCATTATTACATTTATTTATCGATTCAATTTTGAGTTTTTTCCCCCTCTATTATTATTCTATTCAGCCATTTTTTTCTTCACCTTTAGTATTCACCAATTACACATCGACAATGGTTTTTTTTTCATTACATAATGTGACGTTTAAAACAATTTTTTAGAGGTGATAAAATATCCCTGAAAATTACTAAAATGTCCACGCTATAAAAAGTATTTTACGCCTGGATGGAATAATGAATTTTTATGATGTTGGAAAAATATATTGTAAAAAAAAAAAAGTTAATAAAAGTAACAATTTTTTTTTATAGTATAGTTGTACACGTTTTAATGTTGTCTCTGGGCATTTACACTGTATTCCAAACGCAGTCATTCTAAACAGGAACTTTTTACACGCTGTCATTAAATTGTCATTTTCATCCATTTGTAATCGCTTGTGACATCATGAATAAATTGTCTTTAATTTTTGTTTATGACACAAAGTTTAATTAGGTTTGGTCTAAGTTTTCCTGGTACTTTTTTTTTTTTAAAAATTAAACTTTTAATTTAAAAAAAAAATATTTTAAAGATTGCGAAAGGGTCTTAGGGTCTGTGATGTAAGCTGGCTCATCAAAGACCATGATTAGGGAAAACTAATTTTGTAATATAATGACTCATAGAAAAAAAAATGTTGAAACAAAAGAAAGAATGATATATATATATGCTTGATTACGGTGACAAATTATCAGTCACCATAATCTGATTAGTGTCTTGGTGAAAATTTGATGACATGACTTTTAAGGTTGCCTGAGATTTTCATCATCGCACCAAACTTCGAATGAAGCTGTATTGTGATAAAAAAAAATACAAAAGTGACTTTGGGGTTGATTTTGTTCTATTAAATACATGTAAGATGTGTATGGTGACAGGTGCTGTATATTCAGGTATATAGTTGTAAAAAAAATATCATACCTCGAAGACATGATTCACGTGTAGTGATATTTTTTTCCGTAGTAAAAATTATCGCCAGATTACACGATAACCTTTGGAGAATATTTCAGCTTCCCTTGACACTGATGATTTTTCATCGAAACATTTCACAACTCCCTCTTATTTAGGTTGTAGCGGGTCATTAATTATTCTGCCTCCCTCGCGTGTCTTGGGGTATCGATTTACCCTCACATTTTCTTTTGCACTTTTCTCTTCCTTTTCATCCCTTCTTTGGGTGGAAACAAGTGGTTTTTATTAGCTTCAACGCCAGGTGGTTCCCTATAAAAAAAAATAACGCCCACTTTTATTTTTTCGTCCCCTACTTCGCAGAGTAGAGCTTCTGTACGGTTCCCTGTGGTTTCCATATGTTTATCCGTTTCTGGTATACCCATTACTAATTGTTTATGAAGTATTTTCTTTCATCTGTACATGTGCTTACAACATGTCCACATGTGTTAGGCTTCTGTGCATGACAATGATTTCCCATGATGCTTGTTATCAGGCTATTGTGAAGTGGTGTCAAAGCTGACAGTTCTGTAATCGAAATTTATTACAATGATTAATATAGAAAAAACAATTTACAATTTTTAACTGTATACATAACCAACTTAACATTAAAGATTAAATTTTCACATTGAATAAATTAATCAAAATTTTTTAACTTCAGCGTTAAATTATGTCATTTACAGACTGGGTAATTATTATTATTATTAAGAAAGAATGTAATGGTGAGAGGTACTGTGTGATTTATCTTTGTGGGGGACACCGTAAGAAGGTTTATAAAGCTTAAAAAACTATTTTTTTATGGTGTCACCTTCTTACAGAGGAAACTGTAAGAAGGTCTAGAAAGCTGAAAATTGGCAGAGTGGTATTTCTTATTTTGAAGGAAATGCAAGAAACCTTTGGCGACTGGACAGTGTTCTCAGGGTGTGTAAGGGTAAATGCGTTTGACAACGTTGACGTGAATTAGCGTTAGGATGCGCCAAATCCATTTTGTTGGCAAAATTATGACAAATTGTGTGCTAGTATGAAATATGCGTCAAAATAAAAAACACTATTAACTATTTGTTTCATATTTAAATTACTAAATCAATCAGATTTTAAACTTGAACGAATTTTGTGTATTAACTAGATATATGGTGAAAATAATGAATTTTACGATTTCACGATAACTTAACTACTTGTTAGACTTACCGACTTAAATCATTTTAATAAATTACATTTTTTTTTCACACAATTCCTATCGTCGATATCCAAAGCAGTTAATCTAGGATTTTTTCATTAATTTTTAATCGGTCGCGTTTTTTCATCGAAGAAAGAAAAGCATCAAAGTGTGACGTCATTGAACGCATTTCACGAAAACGCGATAGCGCTGATTGCACACGACCATGCTCCATTAATTGCAAGAGCAGAATATGGAAATTAATGTAATGAGCTTTCTCTTAACAATGTTTTTTTTTTTTACAAATACTAAAATTTTTTTAAAAAATCTCTAGATGGAGCTTTATCTTCATCCTTTTCGTCTTTTTCTTTCGCACGCTTCAATTTCCTTTTAGAAGTAACCACCCGACTAAAAAAAAAACTCGATGTTCTGTTAGTAGTATAGTACTACTCTCACTATGTATCTATTTTTTTAAAACATATATACTGTATATATAAATATATATAATAAAAAAATAAAAATCTTCCAATTTATTTTTCTTCATCTTGTTCGATGGATGATATTTCGATTTTTTCTTAAAAGTGTTTATACGAGTACTCTTTTTCTTCCCTCCTTTGATTTTTATTATTTTGGTTTTTTAAACGACGACGGTTGCTTTTTCATTATTTTTTCATTGCATCGGTTTTAATTTTCAATTTCCCTCCTGTTTCCTTCATCTCTTCTATTTATTCTTCTTCTGTTTTTCTCTCTTTTCAGCCGTAAATCTCTCCAACATAGTTTCTCAATAAGCTTGCGTGCGAATGAAAACATTGAGTTGAATTAAAACGGGATGACAACTCCCTTGTCTGTATTAACGGTCGCTTCGTGTCATGTCGACTGGTAATTCTTTTCTATGTTAGTGTTGGTTGTTGTTTTTTTTTTAATATTATTGTTTTTCAGTAATTTGAGGTCGACAGCGTTGCCTCGACGACGTATAAATGCGTTTATGTCACAGACGTTCGTTTGTGGACTTCTCCCAGGAATGGCTTTTCTCCCATTCGTTTTTTCTTTTTTGGTTTCTCCCCTATTTATTTCCATCTTTTATGAATACCACATCCGCTAATTTGTACGATTTTCAACAAAATGCATTTTTTTGTTTGTCATTGTTATTATTGTTGGTGTCGCTTTGTTTTGTTTTTATTTCATTGTCATCTCACTCTCGTTCTTTTGTGTGTCAGAGATGTTAACGGCGATATCGTGAGTGCGTTTCATATTGTACGCGCATCAAAAGTGTTAAAAGTCATTTTTATTATTTATTATTATTAGTTTTTTTTTCTTACTGTGTATATGAATAATTGCGCACGGAAGCGAAATCAATTATAGGTCGTTTCCCTGTAAATTTCCGATCGTGATTTATTATATTTTTTTGACTATGCATTCAAATCGCTGTTTATACTCGCTAAAAATATATAAAAAGCCTGTTAATTTTATTAATCGATTTAGTGTATAAAAAGCAATTTAAACTGGGTTTAATTTTTTGTATCGTAAACGAATAATGGATATACAGGATGATTCAGTAATATCTGGCAAAGTTTTACAGGGTGACATCAAAATCACACAAAAAAGTTAGTATTTTTGTTTTAAATCAAAGA
Source organism: Cryptops parisi (assembly GCA_034695005.1). Taxonomy (NCBI): domain Eukaryota; kingdom Metazoa; phylum Arthropoda; class Chilopoda; order Scolopendromorpha; family Cryptopidae; genus Cryptops; species Cryptops parisi. The sequence continues at coordinate 8,454 of JAQIWH010006397.1, forward strand.
GTTGTAATCCTTGAATTATATGTAATTTGAGTTTTATTTTAAAATGATTACACTTATTAAAACATTTAACGATTACTACATAATATTAGTATAAAACTTATGTCCGGACAATCTTTTTTTTTTTTGTGACCGTAGTTTGGCCCATTGGTTGTAATGAAAATTTTTTATATCAACGAGTAGTAGATAATAGGATTTAGCAAGCATTTCCGGACATACGGGTATATGAACTATATTTGTTTATTTCGATGACTCCTATCATCTTGTAAGTTTGAAAATTTGCCAAATATTATTTAATCATCCTGTATAATTTGCACAGCCAAAAATAAATGAACGACTATTCTAAAACATGAATTTGTATATTTTAAATTGGTTTTATTCTGATTCTATTATGAAATTAGCTTCATTGACATCGAATTCGAAAAAAAATTCTGTTTTTAATTCAGCATTTTTAATAGTCAAATATTCATTTTGTTCATTATTATACGCGTCAATTTTTTTTTCATTACCATAGCAACCATTAGCTGCGCACTAAGAAATACACGCACGAAGCAGAGAGAACAAGAAAAAATGGCGGTAGTTTGGTCCTTAACGTTGCATTTATAGCTATGATTTGATGTTGCTTGAGAAATGTAAGTTATATATAAGAAAAAATAGGTTAGTTCTCTGGTTTAACAAAGTCACTATTGGTTTTACCTCACCTGTAGTAAGGTGTTAAAAGTTTTCGGTGTTACTTGTTTATGCTTCAGCTTGACGTACTGTTTTAAAGTATTTGTGTGTTTTGTTTTTCATGGGATTTTTTAGTGTTCGATCATTTATTCATTCGTCTGTTGTTTATTTTTTTTAAAAAAAATATTTTTAGTGTTCTTTTCGTAGCGATCGCTAAGATTTTCCTTCTCTGATTCCCTCTTTGTATTCATGAGCTTCATGAGGAAGCAATTATTGATGCATGGGATTCGTTTCTAAATCTCATAAATATGTTGAGTTCCGTTTCATGTTTTTTTTTTCCTATATCGAAATATTTTTTTTTGGAAAAAAACCTCTTATCATTACCATCATCATTCTTTCGTAGAAACTTGCCTTATTGTAACGGGTATTGGAAATGATTTTTTTCGGTTGTAGAACAGTGCTAGATGATCTAACACCACACAAGTAGTGAAATGGATAGAACAAAGAGTGATGTTTGGTTTATTGCAGTAGGATCTAATGTAAAAGAAAAAGAAGAAGAAGTAAAATAACAAAAAATCGACAATTGTCATTTTTTTCTGTATGACATCCAATGACAACACGCAACGACCTTTATACCTCTAAGGAGAACAAAAAAAAAAAAGATTCAGAAAAAAATTGAGAAGATGATATAAAAAAAATACATTGGAAAAGAAAAAACTATGTTGGTTTAATCTTGATGCAGTGCCATTGTGTGTCATCATCCCCCCACACCCATAGCCATCAATGCTCCACCTCCTCACTTCCATTAAAGCTACCTCATTACACCGCGACCCAACGTCCAATGCGAATCCGGATGCGATTATGGCCCTTTATAAACAGTCCTATTCCTAACGAATTGCACGCGCAAAATGTAGCGATGCTTAATAAGCGTGGAGTTATAATACAGAAGGGGGAACAACATAGCGAGGGTGTTTTTAGGAAAGCTAGAGAAAAGAAAAAAACAAACTAGAAATTGGGTAGCAGTTTGATGTCGTGTGATGATGAATGATCGGCTGTTAAAGAGAGCTGAACTGTGCGAGTCGTGTGGAACTGCGAAGCATTTGAGCGAAAATTGACTTTTTAACGCCGGGGACGAGTTTTCTTTGCTTGACGACGACGACGATCAAAAAGCTTCTTCTCCCCCCCCCTACAAAAATATATTTATACATATATATATAAAAAGAAGGGGAAGAGGAAAGACAATGATGGTGCGTGATCCCTCAAGAAATGTGCAGCAAATGAGCTTTCAATGTCCATGAAGAAGACCTAATTTTTTTTTCATTTCTCCCCCTCAGTCGTTTCGAAAACGCAACTGACTCTTAAGCTGGTCTGCATTACATGAGTGTGTGGCAGTAAAGTCGACGATGAAGTGGTTCATCGATAGGGATTACCAGGTTTCTTGTCTCGATTGAACGACAGATTGATGTAAAGACTATTTTTTGGTCTTAATTTCACATACGAAGGATGTTAAAAAAAATTCTAGTGCTCGATTTTTGAAAAAAAAAAGTTACATACAATAGGTTGTACGCAAAAACAGCATCGATACAAATATACATAGAATACGGTATCACTAAAAATTGATAAAATATTGATAAAATTGGTATAAAATATCGATAAAATCGGTAAATTCATCGATGAGATTCAAAAGTAAAGTATACTCGTATACGCTTAAAAAAGCACTTATTGACAATAATTAACCTTAGGTATCCTGTAGTGTATAGTAATGCCAAACATTTTTTTTGTCTAATTTTTTATTGCACTATAAGAGTTTCTATTAGGTTGTTTAGTACTTTTAGAACTTGTTTTCAGCATCATATTTTTTGTAATTTTCACTATATCTAAAGTCTGGCATCGTACAGAAAGCCTACCGCATTTGGCAGAGTAAGAAATAACAATCATCTTGTATACAAATATTTAGATAATTTAAGGTTAGTTTAATTGATTATACAAAAATTTTCTTTAAAACATTAAGCTTAAATTTAAGCGCGAAACCTAACATAAATATATTCTTGAACCTAATTATTCCAATTAGGCTACATTTTTTCAAAAACAAACCAGACATTATGTGGAATGCCTAATACTTTTCATTAGGTTTTACTGTAATTGAACATACTGTAACAATAGATTTTGCAGTAACTACTGTAAAAATTATAGAAATGTTCTTTGTTGTTTGACCTACGCAATCACCTTTATCGAATTTAATCTGATACGTTAAAATATCATCTGTAAAAATAAAAATTACATTTCTTGCGTTAATTAATCATATACAATTTTTTTTGTGTATAGCATCTCCAATAGACATTAACATTTGTCAAAAACAAGTTTGCTTTATTTTTTATTTTTTTGTTATTATGGTAGGCTTTACTTTTTTTTAGCAAAGGATAAAGCAGTTCTAGAGTCTCGAAACTCGTACTTTGTTGTATAAAAGCGAATCAACTTTGGTCGATCCAGAGCACGTAGAAACTTATCGCATTTATAGCCAGGCAACGCCCTTCAAACAAATTGGAGTATCGCAATATCCCCTCGATTACTGGCCACACGCAGACGTGATTGGAAATCACTTCCCTTGACCGAAAACGAGGGAGGTTTTGAGGGGGGCGAAAGAACAAGCGAGTTGAAGCGAGTGTGGGAATGAAATATTACAATAGGGGAAGAGACGAACAAGAGAGAAAATAAAAATAGAAGATTGTTATTGTTGGACTATATGTTGAGGGGGGGAAACCCAGAACTCGTGGTTGTACGGGTTTTCATTTTCGGCATCATTTTTTTTTTTGAAGTTTGCACGCAAAGTGTGCAACGACTTGCGCCATCGATTGCGTCAAAACAACAACAACAGACAACACACGCTAACAGGAGAATGAAAAGATTGGGGGTGTATTTTTTTAGGACGAAAACTAATTTATAACTTAAAACCCTCTGTTTTTCCAATTTTCTTTTTTGAAAAATAAATAAAAATAAAAGTGATTGGTGGTTTTCGATTTAAAGTATCTTGTTTTTTTTTCTTTTTAGTCATCACTTCGTTTATAACTCTTCACCACGGATTTCAGTAGAACTGGGAGGGCAGTGCGAATGGCAACGTGTCCAGTGTTCTGGCAAATGCCACAGCTGTGTTTGACATTCTGTAGAATGCGCAACGCTCGAAGGCAATGCGAAGAACGTCAAATCACGTAAAACCTGATAGGCCTCGGAGTGCAATCCGAGCAAATTGACATTGCTTCAAAATGATGACCGTGCAGGATCGTATGCTTAGATTGATGGGTTTGAGCAGGAAAGGATTAATTATTCATGGGCGTGGTGATGGTGCTGGAATTAGAGATGCTTGTTGTAGCTTGTGGTCGAGTTTTAGTTAGCAACAACACGAGTTGCCCATTTTGTACAAACAAAACTATCCATTACACTCATTGACCATGCTCATTAGGTGTCCATGGTTATTAGCTCATTAGAGACACCCCCTTTTTAGTTATACTTTGGCTAAACAATGAATTAAGGTTATTTTTTTTTGCCTAATCAATATATAAACTTGTTTTTATTTATTTTTAGTTTTCTATAAAACTATTAAAAAAAAAGGTGACTTAGTAGAATACGCAAAAATCGAATTCATTTTTTATCTACATTGCATAGCACCTTCACTAAATCGAAAGACAAGGAATGACTATTAAACGATAAATTTTATGACCAGTAAGTCGTATTTTATTTTGACATATCCAATGCGTCATAAAATTCAGTAGCTATGGTAATGTTTGCAAAAGAAATTAAAACTTGCTTTGCTTTTTAAATA
>JAQIWH010006398.1:0-12935 GCA_034695005.1 Cryptops parisi
AAAAGGGAGGTTATTCCAGTACTTAAGGGCACAGTATGGGAACCTCTTTAACTTGATGGGGTGAATCCTATGGACTAAAATGCGAAATACTTACCGATACTTACAGTTAATACAGTATACAGCACTGGTCATTTGTCTTCAATTCATGTCTATTCCAAGCCGAAAAACCATCTACTGTCAAATATCAATAAAATACAATATTTAACCAAAATGACAACAACAAAATTGACCATAGACACATTTACGAGTGAATACCATTTTAATTCATTGCAAAAAAAAAATATCAACAGTCGGGATCGTTTGTTGGAAGAGTTAGGTTCAAATATTATATTTTTACCGACCCCGCAAACCCATGTACGATTCTTTGGAATGACAAAAAAAAGACAATTTTTTTTACGGCATGTGTATAAAATAAATACTACAATATAAACAAACAAAAAAAAAAGTAGTTGTGAGATTCAAAAGAAAAAACAAAATGACGATTACACATTCACCCTCGTGAGATCATTTACATCTCAGTCTGGAAAAATGGCCTCTTATTATGTATATAACAAAACGTACAATATTCATGTTCAATTTAATTGATAGTTTATTGCACGTCCTTAAATTTGTTTTCTTATATATATAATATATTTATATAACATATTTATATATAATATGTTGGTTGTTTTTTTTCCGTTCCTCGTTCCAATGATACAAAAATAAAGTCATGCAAAAGACTCGGGGTGTGTGTGCACGTATTGCTTTTTAACACTTATTATTTTTAAACCTCCTTCCCGCATCGTTCTGTGCAAAACACACATTATGAAGTGAAGAGATACAAATCAAATAGTGTGCAGGAATATGAACACTCTAAATGAATGAACGGACCATTTAGTTTCTTCACACTCTCAATGTCATATTTTGGGAAGTTATTGTTGAACACGACACTTGTGTTTTTTGTTGGTGTTATCTTCGGAATGCCACGACGTTTTCTTCGCGTCAAACGTCCACTCCTTGGAAATACATTAACTACCGTAATGCATTATAGCTATGTTGCAACTTGGGATTTCAATTAACGTTGCAAATTAAGGTTTTTGTTATCAAAACATAACAACTGGAATACTAGCTGCTACAAAGGTCATGTTCGGTGCACATAACAAAAAAAACAACAACAACAAAAAAATATATTATGCAAATGGGGGGAAAAATATAAAATACCTTAACAACGAAAATAAAGGGGGGTTATGTTGTCTTAAAAACGACAGTGGTATTTGGTGAAGAGATAAATTACACATCAAAAACTTTGTATATTTCAAGAGTTTTTTGTTTTGTTTTTTTCCTCGTGACGACAACTCCAAGATGTGGTTCCGAAAAAAAAATGGAAAATGCAGCTAGAAAATAATATTATAGAAGTTCTTCGAAATGTGTTTTCACGCCTCGTGAGGCCTCCAACCTGTGGCACAGGGGCCAAATTTGTAGACCAATCGTCGGCCTAAAACTGGCTGTAAGACTTTGCTTTTGTAGTAGTATCTGAAAAATGAATGAAAATATTTTCATTAGACACAAGATTCATGATAGTGTTAAAGAAACGATTAGGTACTCCAATGTTATTCGAGAAAATAGTTCCGAGGCTGGCCAGTGGGGAGCTACATCAGTAAACGAGTGCAATTTCATCTAATAAAAGAGCACGACCTTCCTCCTCCTCCTCCTCCTCACCAGTTGTAGCCATTGGATAAGAAACATCACGTGGTTCTTTCTTTTGCACCTGGGCATAAAGAAAGAATTTTCAAGAATCTAGAAACTTCCACTGCGTGTCAGTGGCACTGTGTTTTTACTAGCGCCACCTCACCATGTGTGAAAATGCCAAAACTCATACCGAAATCAATACTCTAACTGTAACAAATATTGCGAAGCAATATTAAATGTATGGTGATAGAAGCGAGAGTTTTTAAGTAAAGGAAAAAACAAAATTGACTGCCCACGTCTTGTGATGTAGGCCCCCCACCGGCCAGCATCGGAACTATATTCTCGGATAAAATTAAAGTATCAAAAATTATAATACAAAAAAATTATAACACATAAGTAAAACAGAATGTTGAAAAAAAAAATTGAATCGTTGTTAAAAGTCGAAACAATGTCTTAATGTAAGCATATCAAACACCCGGGGCCCGTAAATCTAAGCGCTGATGTATTCAATGTTATATGACGTTTGGCGCTTCGAGTTACGGGCCCCAGAATGCTTGCATTCAAAAATTGAATACCGGTTATCATGAAAATTCATGAGTGCATTTTAATAACTTGAAACAAAAGAAATATCAAATATATATCTAAAAAAAAACATATTTTCGGATATCACTATATTGCTTACCATGAAATTTATATATATATAAAAAAAAGTTGAGACCTCAATGTTGAAGTTAGCATCATAATTATAAACACACACAAAAGAAATAAAAATTAAAATGTTTTGAGAAAATATAAAATCATCATTAAGTAGATTACAAAACATGGTTGAAAGAATATCAAAAGCTTCAAATTTCAAAAAAATATAAATTATTACCAAGTGAATATAAAGTTCTTACATCAAATGTGTACAAGAACTGCTAAGTTTTGATTTGTGTGCTGACAAACAGTTTACACTGAACATCCATTACTGATACCAATAAAATCGATCACATGTAAAATATCCGAATACTTGAAATTATTGGATGGAAAATAATCCGGTACCGGTTAAGTGTTAATTCGACAATACTGTACATTTTGAGCAAACTATATAACATTAGAAAAAAATTAACTTTTTATACATAGTAAAAATTAAGTGATAATTAAAACGATTTCGAAAACAAAAATTGACTAGCATATACGAACAAAAACAAATAATCTTGTTTTACAAAGTGCTATGTGTGGAACTTCCATAAATTATAATAATGGACGGAAAATATTTTGTGATGGCTGATTCAATATATATTGTATATATATATAATTAGTAAATAGTAGTATTGCTGATATATATATATATAGATTTTTTAATTAAACTGAAAACAGTTCAATTTTATTTTTCCTAAGCTATGTTAACAACATATAATTTATGTAGTTCCACCTATTTAAGTTTTCTTTCAACACATATCACAGCAAAAGTGCCAAACGTTGCAAAGAAAAATGTATGACAAAAAATATATATGTATATAATGAAGAAAAAACAAAATTGCATTCATTGCATTGCAAAGTTAATATTTGGTACATATTTTTTTCTTCAGTTATAAAAGACCATAGTCTTTGGTCTTCCAACCTCTATAGCTATAGGATAAAATCATCAGAGGTCAAAGGCAATATACGGTGCGATTGGTGAAAAAAAATGAAACAAATATCAATGTTGACACATTGGTGCTTGAACCAAATACCGATGATGGCAAAGAGAAAAGAGAGATTTATCGTTATTGCTGATAATATAGATGTAAGACACACTCCAGATCGTAAAATGAGTCGAAAAAGTCCTGAGTAACAGATGCAAAAAAGATGTTTCGTGTGATGAGTCGTCAAATGAACTTTGGGCCACGTTGCCGAAGTGCATTTGATGTCCCACCATCGACACCATCACCATTACCAACCACCACCATTTTTGTTTTGTTAGTGAAGATGTTAACAGGGAATGTTTGTTAGGTGAAAAACCCATATTGTCACTGCTAGATGTCGTCGAGAACAACGCATTGTGGTTCCATGAAAACGCGGGTTCACTGTTGGTGTGAAGAAAGGTGACAGAAGTTGGTGGAAAGAAGTGAAACGAACGTTTTTTGTTTTGTTTTGTTTTTTTAGGTGAGATGCATTTTTCTGCAAGAAGACAGCTCGAGTGCCCCATCACCGGTTAATTTTGCCACCCTGTAGCATTGGGTCCGAATTTATAGACCAGTTTCTTGGGATATTTGCCATTCTTAGGCACTGGTTCGAGAATGTTAGTATGATAGTAAGTCCTGTGATAGATAGAAAATCAATTAACACCAGTGAATAAAGTGATAATATACAGTGTGTCAAAAACAAACAAACAATGCCCACTACCAATTAGAATCAAGACTATATTGATGATGTTTAATATTATGCAAGTCATCAAAATATTGTTGAAAAGCATTTAAGCCAACTGTTAAACCAATTATAGTTTTCGAGTAATACGAATTCTGTATATGCGAGTTTGACTAATATGTGACCAGAGAAATTCTCAGCGATGCTCGTCATAGGCTTCCCTATTATGCACTTATGTATGATAGTGCATGAGCGATTGAACGCTGAAATTTAGTCACTTCATGGAAATTCAATATATGCGAATTTTTTATTTACGCAAGGTTTGTAGAAAACAAAATTTCGATTTACGCGATTCTGCCAATGTGCGACCAGAGAAATTGTCAGTAATGCTCGTTACAAGCTTTCCTTCTATGCGATTATGTGCGACAGTGAAGCCACTTCATTGAATTTCAATATATGCGAATTTTTTATGTGTGTAAAATTTGCCAAGGGCGTGATTTTCGATTTATGCGGGGGTTCTATTTTCTGTTAACTTTATGCAAATGAAAAATACTTGCATAAAATTCAAAGATATCAGACTTTAGGCCTACTATTTGATCGTAAATGACCATATTTTGGCCAATATTTTACAAATGACATGTTGCAGCATACTTTTTTGTTTTTGAGAGCACTGTAAACCATCCAAGAGTTTAGAAAGAAAATAACCGTTAAAACCAGAATAAATATATATATATAACAAAATACCACCTGGTAGATTTCACTTTTGACCATTTCATTGTTTTTATCAAACAGCAGAAAGAAACGTTCCAAAGTCTTAACATTCTTATTCAAGTATACTTCCCCCATCAATAACCACCGAGAAAACGTTTCTACCAAAAGACAATAAACACAACTTACCGCATGGCTCGACTCAGCTTTTCGTAAGTCATTCGTGGATTGGCTTTCCGCTCGCCCCACAGCTTTGCCACTTGATCAGATTGCACAAACCGAAACACGCCTTCGTTTCGATCTTCCCATTTGACCAGACGCGGGCACGTGTCCTTGTCTTTCAACAAGTCACGAATGAACTCCCATAAACGGCTATTCCGCTGACCTGCACACAATTGATCAAGCAAAAGTTAATGAATTGTAATCACGAAAAAAAAAGATTCGAAAATTCGACTAAGATATTTGTACGTACCATTTTTCTTGTTCTTTTTGCCTTCTCGTGGAGGTCTCCCTGGCCCTCTTCGGTGAGGCTTTTGAGGATCATCTATAATCAACAAACAAAAGTACACTTAACAAAAATTTTCTTCAAATACGCATTCGATTTAACCCTTTAACAAAAAGATATTTCTTAAGTGTAACTGCAACTGTGCAAACCCATTGAAACTAAACGTGTCTGAGTATGAATGGTTCATGGCTCCCCATTTCACCTAATCCTGTTTCGCCTAAGAATAATTGCTTCGACTCACGTGTTTTTTCTTATAGATGGAACCATTCTATTTCGAGGATGGTATTAAGTGCTTTAGGTTAGATTAGGTCAACTCACAAACAGGTGAGTCGACACAATTATGATTAGGCAAAACAAGATTAAGCGTAACAGGGTGCGCCAAACGGTATCCTTTGTTGCTCGATTATTATGCATAAAAGCTTAAAAACCCTGCATTAGTTTTGAATTTAAATTGTAAATTGGTGACATTCTCACCTGCCAGTTTAGATTGCATCTCATTGTACGGACTGCTTGTAAATGTGGAATGTCCACTTTCTCCATCAGATTCAATGTCTACTAATAAATTCAAATAATACAATGTTAGATTCGCCACTTATTGACACATGACATTAGTGAAACATTGAAAAAAAATGGATACGAGTGAATGATGATGTTGATTTTAAAAACTGATTTCTTACCTGACCGCGATGTTGTGTACCATGGTTCAACCGCAAACTGTTGACAAGATGTTGGATTGTATGTTCTTTGATTAAAGTCTGTCTGATAAACTTCATCTGTAATAGAAATTTATAGTTTGTAATAAAATATAAAATAATATAGAATAAAAGTTATAAAATTTCATGAAATTTATAAATACGTACTCATCGTGTGAGGAATGTAGGAGTAATCGGTAGCACACGAGTCGTAACTAGATGCATACATGTTATTTGAGAGCATGTTGTCTGTAACAGAGAAATAAAGGATATTTTTCATTAGTTAAGTGTCTTTAATAATCTAATTTAATTAATTTTAATAATCTAGTTTACGTTTTTCAAACTAGTGAAGCTTGAAATTTTGTTTCAGAGAAAAACAATAACATAGCTTCAAGTTCAAACAACACAAAAACTTAATATAGTGAAAAGATGAATTCGCCCAGAATAACATTGCAGGTAACAATTCATAGTTTTGAGTGAATGGCAAAAGTAGTATTCAACAACACATTGATTGTCAGATATTTCGATGTATGGTTTAGGTTGGTAAGAAAGTGTCTAGCTAGGCCCACATATAGAGGCACGATATTGATTTTTTTGTAACATACAACGTTATTCTGTGCAAGCCATCAATTAATGAACTCACTTTGTATACATTGATTAGGATGCATGTATTCGAACTGCAACGTCAGCTGTCGGAGTTCGGACAGAACCCTTTCAGCATATTCTTCATGGAGAAGTTTTGTGAGATCAGATTTGTCCATCTGGACCAGGGTTTTGCCAGATACTGGACGGAAGTTACCAATTGGTACGTTTTCATAATCTTGCCGAAAGATATAAAACAACCACTCTATAACCTGCAAATAACAAAGGAGAATAAGATCCAAGTTCAAATTTGCAACAAAATTTTGTGTATTAATAATATGTAACTCGTGCTGTAGCACGGGTAGATCATTGTTATAATTTTAATTAAGTTAATTCGTTAATATTCACATATGTTGACATAATTAAGAGTTTTATTGTTTACACTCGTGTTGTCATGGCATACTCATGTGGACTCCAAGATTAATTTAAGGTTTATTTAGTGAGAAATAAATGTATTAATATTTGCAATTAAGCATGTAAACCGAAAGTGTGGGTTAATTTCATTTACACACTAATCAAAAACCGGAAATTAATAAAATCAATGACTAAATTTAATAAACAATAGCTAATTAATCATAATCGAAACTAAAAGCTAACAGTAGACATATATACAATAAACATAGGATATCCTGTGGTGTTGTTTTGAAATTCGGAGCAAATAAATGAAAAACCCACGAATGCATTATATAAGATAAATAAAACGAAACTGTGTTTAATACTTTGTCAGTGCATTGTAAGAATTTTTAAAGTCATAGAAAAGATCTTATACAACAACAAAATTTATGCATGTATATGTAAAAGCAAATTATATCCAACCTGTGAGGGATTCCATTCACTTGGGTGAACACCTTCCCACGAACGACCGTTATAATCTGCAAAACAAGAGATAAAGCATATATAAATAAAATTATGTATTCAAAACAGTTCACCACACTCTTGTTACATCAAAACAAGCATTGGCTTTACCGACAATTTTCAAAGATTTTGCAAAACAATAATACACCATAAAACAATACACTTTAAGGGCATCTGAAATTATGATCTGAAGACAGAGACTATTACTAGACAGTTATTACTATTAGCGATACACTGTGTACTGTTTTAATATTTTTTTTAGAATTATACATCCCATTGGGATAAATTCAATATAGAAATCAGATAAGACAATGTAAAACGTGTTAATACAAAGCTTTTTTTTAAATGTAAAGAGATCTAGAAGTAGCTCCTTGCCATGCACGGATTTGGATTTTTGAAGGTTTTGTTTAATTAAAATGTTGCACTGACAATTTATACCATAACCGTTTAATATTTGGGCCAAGTGCATACAGTAATGCCGTGTTAGCTGCAGTTTTTAATTGTATTTTTTTTTTGTTGATGTTTTAAAATTTCATGAAATTTATTAAGAAAAAACAAATGAAAGATACTATTTGAATTTCCCGCCAACGTTAGTTTACATCTCCTTTCACTAGATGGCGATACTTTTTTTCCATATAAGTTAATATTTTCACCCATAGCTGGTACAATAACACAATAATGAAAATTAGATAAAACTAGAAGTTGCCCCGTGCCATGCACAGTTTTAATTGAAACATGATTTGGATTTTTGAAGGTTTCGTTTTATTAAAATGTCGCTAGGTGTCACCGCTGCAAAAGAAGCAGCTTTGATAACAGCAACAGAGCAGCTTTGGATGAACCAAGCGTTCCGGACAGAGATGAAGATAAATAGAGGGAGGTGAAGATTTAGGCTAATCTTAATAAGAATACTATGTAGTAAGTAAAGAATCGTTTATTTAATTCGCTTAAGTTAAACAAGTGATTTGATGTATTTGGCATTGTACTGCAGAACATGACTGAACAACAAAAAGTTACAAACCTAGTGTGGTGTGATATTCAACGGCAGTGTTATCAAGACCGTTTGAGACGAGAGCATCTCCACTACTGCTGAGCATGTTGATGAAACAGCTAAGGTTCTTGTACTCGCCCCCTTCTGTGTTGGGATATTTGGTAGTGGGGGGTGATGCCCACTGAGGAATCTCGATCTCGCACGGGTTTGTGCACAGAGTCTTCACGTCATTCTCCAGGATTTGCTGCAAAAAATGATTAAAAAAAAACACATTTTTAATATAAATTTTTGTTTTGATTTTACTAATTCAAACATGCAATTCGTGAATGTCAATATATAGGATGTCCACCATGAAACTCCAACATGTCCTGTTTAGCGCAATGGAAATGTTGGAGGTTCATGGTGTACACCCTGTATTATTAGACCGACACCCAATTTTAACAATTTTTAGTGAACGGTAGTTATAGTACAACATGATATATTAAAAACTCTAAAATTCAGTGATTTTGATGTAATTTCTTAATTAGACAATTTTGATGTACGCAGTAAATTTAATGTAAATTCCATGTGAATTTAATATAAATTTGATGTCTATAAAATATTGTATAATGTGAATGTCAAGGCAAATTGTGATGTTAGTTTTCAAATTTCCTGTAAATTCAATTCCATGATTTCAATTCATGCAAGTTTCATGCGTTGATTGTTAAAAACATTAAACAAATATTTGATGCTTAACTTTAATTATTTGGTTAAAGATTCTATAAAAAAAAATATTTTTCCTTACGTAAATTTCAAAAAAACAAACATTTATACAGGGTGAGTCAATTATTTGGTTTTGATTTTTTTAATACAATGGAATGCAGTTATTATGATCACTTTGGAACGAGTGCTTTTTGATAACAATAACCGGTTGACAACATTACTCTATATATGCGAGTTTCGTAGTTTCGCTAATTTATGCAACGAGAAAGATATCAGATGCAAGTTGTATTGCAACAAAATTTCACTATTATGCGATTTCGTAAGATGGTGCACAAGTGAACGACCGTTTCAGCACCTCCCACTATTTTTTTACCACAACGTGTACGTCATAATGTACAAGAATATCGATATATGCGATTTTTTTTTACAACATAACGCTCGCATATATCGAATACTACCTGTAGCTCTTTACCAAAACAACACACGTTTTGACCTAATCTGGGTTTATTGTTTTCCTGGCCTTACCCATTAGTCACGTTAGTTTACAAACATCACGTGAATTCCCAGAAATGCGACATTAGGTTCAAATGCAAACGATAGTTGAAAAATAAAAATGAAAACCCAGCAACACGCAAATCAGTAGAAAAAAACTTTTTTCAAGATAATGACAAAGTATGTAAATTCTGTATAGATAAACTAATCAAAGATAAATTATCATGAAAAAAACGTTGACCTAAAAAACGATTTGCTATATGTTTTGCTAGTATACAGGAAGTTGGAAAAAAGTATGCAAAATCATGACTAATATATTTCTAATTAAACCTGAACTTTGCATATGACCGTTAATACATTCTGCAAATAAAAATATCTAATATAATTATTTTAAAATTTTGAACCGAATGTTAAAATCTCCACTAATATGCAAACGTATTGCAAATACTGTACATACCAACAACTGTGCATTACTTTAAAAAAATACACATCACAGAAAAAACATGTTATGTGAGTTATTTTTTAATATTCCATTGTGATACCAGAAGTTAACCCCTGTGGTTGGTATAGTAACTACAGGGGTGTGTAGATTACTTACAGCATTTCATTTATTGACGCAGTTCATTGTTGTAATTTAAATTTGCCGCGCGCTATGCATTTCATTGTTGTAATTTGAATTTGCCTCACGTTATGAATTCTATTGTTGTAAATCAAATTAAATTTGTCTTACTGATCATTGTTAACTAACACACAATCAGCGTTTGATGCAACTAGGGATTAAATATTAATGCTATCATGTTAAAATACAAAAACAAAATATACACAGTACGACTATTAAAACAATGGTTCATATATTAAAACGTTTAAAAAATTTAATTGAATGAAGGTTTCAAGCGTTTTTATAACCATTTCAAATGTAAAATATTATTTTTTTTTCGTGTAATTGTAAGTATTCGGTGTATATGACATTAGGTATGACGTAGAGTTGATATTGTCATAGTATCACAAAGAAATAGCCATAACGTTTAAAACCGCTGTTATAACAAAGCTCGTATATAATTATAACAAAATTTTACGTGGAATTGCTATAATAAAAAGATTTCTATACAACACACATACACACCTATGTTGCTTCGGAAAAGGTTAATGGACTCATTAAGAACACAACTGCGACCATACAACAACAAAAACATACAAAACTCAACCCACTTTCACTATTAAAAACGCTCCATTTAAAAAGTTGATTTTCATTTTTTCATTTAATATTATTATTATTATTATGATTATGGTCATTATAAAATGTTCGATTTTTACCCCCGAGGAGAAATCGTAGCTTTTTTTCTCTTTTTAAAAAGAAAATAAGAGATGGGGGCGTTACAAAAAGTGTTGATCAGGAAAGACGTAAGAAGAAGAAGAAAAAAGTGAAGTTTGTTTTGTTTTTTTTCTCGCACCTGCACATTAGTTGCAAATGTGTCTCTTTGATCACATTCATTTAACCCCTTTCACTGGTTCGAATTATTAGAACGAGTAATGGACTGGTTAGGCAATTCACCTGTAATGCGGTCCACTGGCCTTGTGAACCTTTAAAAAGCAAAAATTGGGTCACTAGTCCCAAAGTCACCGACCTTCTTCCTGGTCCCTCTTCCGTTGAGTCTTCCTTCTTGTATCTTACTTGTTTCTTTATTTTTCAATGTTTTCAATATAAATATATATTTTTATATGTGTATATATGTATATCATATATCGCCCACAGTATTCTTTTCTTAATAACAACTGTAGTGTACATAGTCTATACGTAGAATAAGCGTCTAATGTGATGTAAATCCCTGTACAGTGTATGTATACGTATTACGTGTATATATACAGGGTGTCCCAAAAATGTGATCTCATAAAAAAGTATGTTAGTTATGTAAGTTATCAATTTGTTAGTTGATTTATCAGTTACAATACATGTCCAAAATGGCCTCCAATTTACTCCAATAAATTTTTGAACGCGCTCAACACAAGACCTTTGAACATTTACACATATCCCACATACATGTGCTATCCATATCCTACCTATAATGCTATTGTTAACACATAATCCTGCGAGTCCAGAATTTTGGGATCATGACTCATGTAGTGTCTACTGCAATAGTGTAAACTAAGTTGACTATCAAACCAATATTCTTCCACAAGTTACTCAAAATTCACAAAAAATACACTTGTACATATGTCGTACAATCGTACATGATGTACTCTATATTGCTGAAATTGAATACATCTGTAATGATACCAAATGAATGACTCGCCACTTTTATGTACTGACTATATTCCAAAGAGGATTGTGCAAGCCTATTCTTTTAAGTGCATCACTAAAAAAAATTGAATTGTTAATCGTTAAAAAACTTATAAATCTAATGATGCAGCTCTTTTTTTTACAAGCAAACAATAAAGTGTATAACACTTAACTATTATCACTTAATATTATTATTTCATAGATTATGTTGTAATAGTAATACAATGAAAGTAGTCTCTCGACATAGACTATTTTCATTATATTAAATTAAGACGTTTATATATACAGTATCCTAGTAAGCCTATAACACTAGAGTGTATAGTTTTTCATTAGCTTGCGTTCCAAGTTGGTTAGGCCAATGTGCCTATGTGGACACACACCAAAAAAAAATATGACATCACCGGGAAGCACAAATTTCTCTTTCGTTGCCCTATTCTTGAGAAAAGAAATTCGAGATAAGAGTGAGTGACCGACCGACAGGTTATTTGCCACACATCACCACCCTTTAATCATTCGTTTTACAACACGAAAACGAGTTGTTATACTATTAGTACAACTACACTTTTTTTATATATATAAAGAAAAAGGTGCAATGCTCTAATCTAATACGACGACCGAATTTTCAACTTACATAAAAAAAACAACTTAATTTCAAAAACCATCAAATTCGTGAAATATAAACTATATAATAATCATAGCAATAAATTACCTGTATGTACGTATGTTAAAAAATAAATTACTACAAAATAAAAGAAGAAACCTACTAGTGGTGGATAGTTGTTAGTTTCTTTGAGTGGAAATGCGTCCCAAACATTAATGATACGAAGCATGGAAAGAATCGGTTAATCAAGTTAACGTTTTGGTTAAAAAGTTTTATGAAATGGTTGCATTTGAAATTGTGGAAAAGAACTATTCAGAGCAGCCAAAGCGACAGATGTTTTCGATATATCTGTGTGTGTGTGTCCTTTAGCATGTGTCTCTGCTCTTCCCACCCACGCATCACAAGTGTTCTACGACAACCAAATGACTTTCTGTTCCATTCAATAGACACAAAAGTACAGCTCAATACGTAAAATT
>JAQIWH010006399.1:0-12934 GCA_034695005.1 Cryptops parisi
AAACTGCTTTTTCACGGGCTTTGTGCGTGGAATTATAGTGGTAAGTCCTGCAGTGCAACATAATATAGGGAGAGATAATTTCATGTTTCCTAAGGCAAGAATTTCAATAGTATTATAAACAACTCTTGCTTGCCATATATTTATATAGGGGTTTTCAATTTATGCGAGGGTTTCGCTCCTAGGAAATCGTATAAATCGAAATTATTTTAGGTGGAAATTCTCATTAAGTGACAAAGCTATTCAATCATACGTTCACTAGGTCCAAAATCGCATATTAACGAAATTTTGCATATAACGAGCGTTTAATAGAATTTTTTGGTCGCATATTAGCCAAATTGCATATCAGAAACTTGCATAAATCGAGGACTTAATGTATTTATACTTGTAGTATTTACACTAGTAGTAAAACTGTGCTATAGCACTGGTGGAGATATTGTTTTCTTTGTTTGCACTTACGTTGTTATGGTTTTCCTTGTGTACTAAGTGTGCTTCAACTTGTGTAAAAATTCTCTTCACGGACAGATAGAGAAAGTCACTTGTTTTTTATATAGTTTGAAATTCCATAGTTTAAAATCAAATCAAAATCAAATAAATTTGTCAACTTATTTTTGGAAAATCCTGTATAATCGATTTTTTTTTTTTTATTTGTAAAACTTTTGTTACGTTAAAAAAACGGATTCTATTTGACGTAGCAACTATTTTTCTGGGGTACAACAATGTCCGGTTTATGTTTGAACATTTGGTATAGAAGTATATATTACTATAAATAGATAAACATAATAAAAACAATAAAATAGCTATTATGATGTTAAATCGACCATATTCACATCAAAATTCTTTATCTTACCATACAAACCCAATTCATGGCAAAAATTCTAAGACGGTAAACATGTTTAAAAACGTTGGTAGCGGAAAGTGTGCGTTTCTATTGCAGTAAGGTGAGGTTATATGCAATAAGAATCTATAAATGGATTAGATACGAGTTATGAACACTGAATTCAGGTCGAAATTGCTTCTGTGTGTGTGTACGTCACTTATTTTATTCAGGGCTTTTGAATTTTTAATGGCCTCCCAGAATTTTTGAGGACTGATATTATTAGATTTGCATGAGTTTATAACGACAAGTTTTTGTTTTCTCGCAAAATCAAGTATGAAAATGACCAACTCCAACAAACTCACTCGCGACACCCCATGTTATTGGAAAATCGGAATAGGTGACATGTTTTTTGCAAGTAACATCAGGAACACGTTTTATATTCTTGAATTTAGTTTTATTATTTCATCCGATGATGAATTCATAGAAATCGGATGCCGTGTTTCTAAATCGGTTTACATTGTGTTTGCAAATAATTTGTTTAGAAAAAAACTTTTTTTTGAAGAATTGTATATAATGAAACGTATAATCACGTTGTAATGAATCATTTATAACAACTGGTATTTTAATTTAAAAGTCGCTTTTAAACATTTCCATGTTGTGTTAATCTTTAAAGTAATTTTTAAACTAGCTTCACTTGTGAGTGAGTGGGTTTGCGAGCTGAAAATTGAACGTATACTGTCCGATGCACAGTCGTTTATGGGAATATACTGTAAAATCCAATGTGCCAAAAACGCATAAAACGAGAACCGCACAAGTCCTTCGCATAAATCAAAAACCGCATAAATTCAATGTAAACTAAAACGCATATATAAATAAATAAATGAAAAATTGAAGGCTTGCCCGGAATAACGTTGTATGTTACAAAAATTTAATATTGAGATTATTTTGGAAAACCGTGCTTCATAAATGAGCCTAGCTAGTGCCGCCAATAGATAAACTCATACCTACCTAAAACATACATACATCACTTCGAAATTGGTCACATAATATATGACAATCAATGCGTTGCTGAATACTTCTTTTGCTAAACTATGAATTGTTACATGCAACGTTATTCCGGGCAAGCCTTCAATTGCAGAAATAAAAAATGGAATTACTCAAAACTCGCATAAATCAAATATCGAATTACTCAACGATCGCATAAATTTAAATTCACATAAATCGAAATTTGCATCAATCAAAATTTGCATAAATCGAAACGTGCAGAAATCAAAAATGACATTACTTAAAACATGCATAAATTGAATACCAACAAATTACTCAAGATTGCATAAATTTTAATTCGCATCAATCGCAGTTCGAAATATGCAGAAATCAAAAATAAATTTTGTTTTTGCATTATGTATGTACATTCAGTATATCTGTATATATAGAATATGCTTAAAGAGCATTTAATGTACCACTGTGTGTTTCCTAGAGACTTAAACCATTTGGTACACAGGTGGTGAGTCTTGCACGACAATCTATCAAATTTGGATGGACCTCGAGTGACCTGTTCAGATTCCATCATAGTACCTTTTAAACAATCTTGGCTTGATAATGAATCTAGTACCAATAATAATTAATGTAATACTTTATCTTGGCTCAATAATTATTGTTTGCAATAATTTATTACATTGAACATGTCCTGTTAACTGCCCGCCACTGATGGGTAGTGCTGAAGACGAACAAAAACAAGAAAACAACAAAGAGATTGTAGTTATAACTGCGATAATGTTCGCGGTACAGGAAGTGAAGCCCGAGTGAGAATCGTTCCATTCGGCCGCCGCAGGTCGCCAAACAATTTAATATCGGAATTAAATATGTTTCAATGCAGTTTATAGCACTAGCCATCACAGGGTTTGCGACCACAGAGTGGTGGGCAGACCAAATGAAAAAGCCATTGCGTTAATTTAAACCTTTCGAAATTTGTTCGAAAATGTTTTTTGTTTTTTTTGCCCGATTACAGAACATGAATTGTAATAAAAAAGATTAATAAAATATCGAATTGTAATTGTACTAAATAAAAGGGTGTACTTGAAATTTATCTTTTTTTAGATATTTACTTGTTTGTTTAAATTTATTTTAATAGTAATAAAATAACAATTGGTTCTTTCCTCTTGTTCTATTGTTTATTGTTGAAAAATTGATGGTTTCAGCGTCGAGTAAAAATTCGATCAACTCTTACTCAGTTTAACCGTTGTCAGGAAAGCGGTAGTTTTTCGTCTGAAAATACAAACCAAAACAACAACTATAGTTTGCTGAAAAAGGTAAAACAACTTGTTTCACCTCACATCCCCCACCTCCTCAAAAAAAAAATCACAGACACATAGGTAGTAGTAGTGGTGATGGTTTCGTTTATTCTCTCGTTGCCTTTGTGGACGATGACGACGACGCCATGTTGGGTGCTTTACGACTGCGACTACCGAAAAGCCCATTGCCTAACGCAACCGTCCAAATAAAAGGGCCTTCCATAAAAGGACGAGGCCAAGAAACCCTTTTTATCTCATCTCGTAAAGCATCGCAACAGAAAAGGCGAACTTGGAGCGATTGGTCGTCGTGTGGTTGTAGTTCTCTTTTATCTTTTTATGTAGTACTATGGGTTTTTTTTTAACCGTACAAGCCACAAGGGGGAAACCCCGAAACATAAATGGTGAAAGGTTGTATTTATTTTGGTTATATTCACCAGGTGAGTAGTCCATACCTGCAAAATTTAAAAATTGTGCTGTCTTTTGCTACTATTAATTTTTTATTTTCCTATTTGAGAACAAAAGACAATGATCTTTTGAAGATTTGAGAATTCAATTAATGACAGATTGATGATTAGAATATAAACGGAAGAAAACAAACAAATGATGCTAAAGAGATGTCAAGTTATAGTTTTGTTTGTAGTTTGTTATAAGGTGAGACTCGTGTTGAGTAGTTTGTTTTTATTAGTGTGCATCCCAGAAAAGAGGAACCAAGAGATACAATGAAAAACAAACAAGTACATTTAAAATGATTTTTAAGCATACTTTTCATCTACTTGCATATAGCGTCCGCCATATTGGTTTTTAATTAACAGCATATAGGCAGTGACACTCTATAGACTAAGACGAATTCATAGACACTTCATTCGTTAAAATCCATCGAGTCGTCTTGTTTTTGTATGTAGAAACTCACAACTCACTCACAAGTGAAGAAAATATAAAGAGTATACTGTGATAAAAAACGAACGAACAACAAAACTACAAACAAATAAACAATTATCACTAAATACTAAATATTTAAAAAGATGATTTTTGAAATGATTTTTGAAAATATGATTTTTATAGTGTAGTTTTGGTTTTTATAGCTTTTTATATTATTTTGCTGCTGTTTTTCACTTGTACTATGTAATTTGGATTGTTTGGAAATCAATAGATGACACTGATCGATTGCTAATTTAAATGCAGAATGCGCTCTATGGCAAACAAGGTTGAAAGTATCGTTAACCGGTTTGGGTAACAGAATCGTTCTGTTTATGATTTTTACTTTGAAAAACCAATTTTTTTAAATGGGTTTTTTAAAATTTTTCCGGTTTGAGCCTTAGTTAGTTATTAAGCTTTCTAAAAACGAGTTTATTACGTTTTTGCGTCATGCGCGCACAAACAGACAGACGTTTAATTTTTTATTTATATAAGTTTTGTGACATGTATTTGTATTTTAAAATCCGTTTGGTCCGATCTAAAAATTTTCAGTTCATAAAAAATTTTCTTAATTTTTTTTTAAAGTATTGTGTAGCCCTACTTAGGTTACTCTGTATAAAACAAACCGTAATCGACCAAGATTTACTAGCTGACACTTCGATCAATTGTAGCGAAGAAATTGCGCTTTTGGTCACTCGAAGCCCCCGTTGCACGTTTATCACTGCGAGTGAGAGGGAAAAATTAAATCGCATCGTTTGTTTTCGCGTATAAAAGAGCATCCCGAACGTGGAATGGCAAATAAAACGAGTTTAATTTGCTTAAGGAGGCCCATCGAGTTGACTCCATAAGGACACGTTGGAGATTGTAGAAGAGCAAATGCAGGGAAACTTTACCCGACAAACAGGTGCGATAGGAAAGGATGCACAGTGCCCAGAGGAACCACCTGCGGCCATGCACAAGCACCGACCAATCACAAAGCGAGTAGCTTAATTAACCCGTCAGTGACCTAACCCGCCACCCATCTCGCCTACGTCACAAGTTTAATCACCTTCGCAACCAGTTGATGACCTCCACCCCCCTTTCCCTCCCAACTTGTACAATTCAACTCCAATATCAACAATTAGTGTCGTGTAAATATGGTAGGGGGAGATAAAAGGGACCTAGGACAATGGTTAGTGCTCTGGGCCTTTCGTGTCTCTCTCTCTCGCTCTCTGCTGGGAATTGAGGGCTGATGTTTCAACCAATACTAGTTAGAAGTTTAACATACACGTGTAGTACACAAACGTGTGTGTTCGAGCTCTATTTACCAAAAGATGTGTTATCAAACTGACGGAATACTCGAATGACAACACTTGTAAACTCGTTATCAACGTGAATTTTTCAATACAGAATGGAGCAGTGGGAATGTTCAATGTTTGATGGTTCAAGATATATTTCAAAATTGTTAAAAATTGTGTAAATGTCAATATAAACAGAGTACAAATATGTTGGAACAAATGTCACACTTACGAATAGTTTTGTGTGGAAGTGACTTCAAAGATATAAAATTGGTAAACGTTTTAATTTAAAATTGTTTTACAACTAATTTTAAACTTCACAGTTTGGACTGGTGTGACAACTGAGATAGATTCAGATAATTTCAGATAAATTTTGATCTTTTCAGATCATCATAATACCTGTATCTTAACCTATAGTTTTGTATAATTGTTGTTGCATTTGTTTTTTTGTTTGATACATTGTTATTCTTTGTACTTCATATGTGTTTGATGTCTCATCGGGACGTGATAAATAAATAAATAAATAAATAAATAAATAGTAAAATGGATTAGTGAACAATCGAAGGGTTTCAGACAATATACTGATAAGCCACATTTGTAAAATTGCTCAGGAGAATCGTTTCTCTAGTGAGAAACTCCGCAGAGTACTATACCGAGCAACAGGCTTTGGTGAAAGGCTATATTATGCTGCCATTTTCTGGAAAATCCAGAAAGTGGTCACGTAACAAGCTAGAAACGGTGCTGAGAGACAGTTTTATATAAACATGTCATTGTTGGAAAAGTGTGGCTTATCATTATTATATTGCGGAGTCCTTCATTGTGGGTTAAATCATGGTTAATACTGCATTATTAGAGAAACGACTAGACTCAGAAACAATTTCTATCAAGTCTGGTAGCTATATAACTACGTCATAAATGAATTCATTTTCAAGATTCGATGGTGGTGTAGCGGTGAGCATACCTGCTTACAAAATAGGGGACTGGATCTATTCCCGCAATTTCTTTTAGTTTGTTAAATATTTTTTAATCTTAATTTTATTATTATTTTTTTTTCAATTTGTTCTTGCTTGTATGTGGTCGTGGGTTTATTACGCAGGTTAGGTAAAAAAACAAACGTATGAAACAGTCAATCACAGTGATGATCATTCCTGATGCTAGACGCATGTATGTAGCCATGATTAATACACAATCAGTTATATTTTACGCCTACAAATTGTTATAATCGTCACTAGATGGTAAATCAAGCTGTGCATGAGGAAGAATCGATTTTTTGTATAAATCGAAACTTTTTCAATACGTTACAGATAACATGACAGAATTTGTACTTTTCTGTTAACTGAGAAGCTGCATTTAGCGCGAGGCATGGTTGTTGTGTTTAACTATCCTAAACTAATGTCTATGCGTATAGATAACAGTTTAAGTTAGTTAAAAAATACAACACTTAATAATTTATCATTAATCCTAAAATTGATACGTTTTTGTTTGTTTTATCTAACCGAAGTGGTAACAGAAAAGTACCTAAGCATTTTATTATGTATAACCAATTTCACTTTATAGAGAAAAGGGGATGTACACGATAATTATTTTGTGTTTACATTGTATACAGAAACATGAATTTTTTATATGACACTGAACTTAAGTTGTTTAACGTGTGTACGATATTGTACAAATCGTGTTTAATCAATTTCTATTTTTTGTTTCAATATTGTTTGTTGCTTTCTTGCCGATTGTAAAAATTGATACGAGAAACCATGCACAAAAAAGTGAAAGCGAATGAAAGGCACGATGGTTGGACCTTGACAGATTGAAAATAATGCAATTTTTCGTGGTCGACAAGGTTGAACAGACGAATTAACTCGGTCAATAAATAACGGCGATTAATTATTTCGTTCGCACAAAATTGAGGTTGACTTAACATTCACGGTGCATTACACACAGAGGATTAATACTGGACTCCGTGCGTGCAATTTTTAATGAGCGAATTTGATGAATTTGTTGTTTGTTTGATTTACCTTATTATCTACGTTAAACTTATTTACTCGTTTTTTTGGTGATTTTTTTTTAATTTAATTAAAATTTTTTGATGAAATGGAATAAAAATTAAATTCTAAAAGAAAGTTTGTCATTCCATCTGGGAATGCTATCTTTTCAACTTATATACGTAAGTGTTTCGCTTTTGCTTGTTTGTGTATTTTTATGTTCGCTAAAGATCAGTTTGAGACGATTTTTGCGGTGTATTGTGGGTTTTTATATATCTATATACATATACCTGCGTGTGTGTGCATTCCGTTATTCTCCCCTTGGCGACTATCTCAACGAGTTCGAACAACCTGTTGTCAAGACGACAAACTCCCCAGGTGACCAAATCGTGATTAAATGGCAAGAGTTAATCGCATTTTCTCGACGTTACTGCGTGTTCTTAAAATGAGGAGGAAAAATGTGATGGGGGAGTAGAGTGGATAAGAAAAACTCAACGATTGCGATGAACTAATGGATATGAATTTTTGCAACGATGTTGTGTTTTGTTTTTGTTTTTTATTTTTATTCCAAACTACTCGTAAAACGACCACACTATAGCCTTTTCTTATAAGTGATAAGCCGCTTGTGGCGCTAGTGCTGGGATTCAAGTTTATGATGACAAGCCACTAGGTTAGGTAAGCTCCCGGTCTTAGACCTGACGAACGTTCAAGTTTAAATGGACTGACCTAACCTAGTTAGTGGCCTGTCATCATTAACCCAAATTTCATCACACAACAATCGATCACACATGCCAGCACTAGCGCCACAAGCAGCTTCTCTGTTAAATTAAAAGTCTGCATACAGTAAATGAAGGATTTCCTTAACAAAACTTGTTTTGGACAGTGTTTCTAATGGCCATAAATGATAAACACTACTCATTAAATAGAAATACTCATTCCATCAGTGTGCATATGTATTTTCACATTTCAACTAGATTACTTTTCAGCATTAATCATCACGAATTCATACTTTCATTTACACAGTATATCTCAATTCTCGATTTTGTTGAAATTTATAATACGTTACTACAGCATTATCTGTTATAAATATTCATTATTATGAATTTTATAAACAGAATAGCCATGTTGTTTCTAAATACAGTAATCTCAAAAACAAACGTAGGCCTACATGTATAATAACACGATTTTACGGATATAATACGTAACTCAATATGTGACAAAGTTTTGTATCACAACTTTTATTGTGTTCTTCAATAACAACGGGTGCTAGAATGGTTGTAATTTTCACTGTTGAGTTCCTATTATCACTTAATAACACGTTATTAACAACAAACTGCGTTATGTTAACGCATTCACAGACAGAGCCGGAAAACTATATAAAAGATATACAAAAATAATAATTACATTTAAATGTAATTTATTTTGTTTACAATCAAAATTTTGTAGTTTTTCATGCCAAGCATTGCTATTGAGTGTGATCATTTAAAATTCATTTATGATTTGTCACTTCCAACACTTTTTTATTGTAATTCTTTGCTAATTGGATTTCCATTAGCATCATCCGCTTCGTTAATTCTACAATTGTCTTGAATTTGATTTCTACGATGGTCCAACGGACCGAACATCACACATATACATACACCCCACGCACGTCCCATCTCTTTAGGACTTTCCTTTCGCAAGAAGAGACCCCAAATGCGTAGAAATAACAAGTTTATACAGTATAGAGAGAAGACAGAACGAGATGGTGGCTAACACAATTTTCTCAGCATCCTCGAGCATTCAATGAAGGGACAAGAAGGTGACTTCCTCCACCTTCCACTCGTTTCTTGGCAAGTTTTGCTGGGGGTCGAATTAGGGACATGTATGGGTTAAACCTAAAGGGGTGTATATATAGAACGAAACGCTGGTTGGGGGAGGTATTGTTGTGTGGTGACGCTAATCAAGCGAAGGGGTGTAAAGCTCTTAAGACGAAACGTCAGGTTCGGTCGACGGGGTCGCCATAATAAGATTAGCGACACCTAGTGGCCATCGGAAATCACCTGTTCGCTTGGGGGGCCATTTTGATGGAGGGGAGGGAGGGGGATGGAATCAGAAGAAAGAGGGATGAGGGTGAGATGAGGTGCGAGTTTGAAGGGAATAGGCGAGGCAGATTGGAGGACCCAGGTGGCTGAAGATGGTGTGTCAACAGACACAACTAGTACTAGTACCACCCTCAGTCATCCTTCTCCTCCCCCCCTCGTATGTCCAACTATCGATCGTTTTTCGTCTCGAAACTCTTTCACCACCAACCACCACACAACTCTTTGATGTCATCAACCACTGTGGTTTTGACGGTTGAGATAAATGAACACGCAACGTCTTGTTGGGTTTTTTCGTCTTCTTATTTTAGTGGTGTTCTGTTGCCTGTTGGGCATAATTTCAACGAGCAGATATTAAGGGTTATTTTTTTATCAAAACACTAGACAACATTATGTTTTTTGTTTTTTGTTTTTTTCAATTTTGGTATTTTAGTAAAGAAATAATGACGTTTAGATTAATTAAAAGATAATACTTACTGCACATGATTTTTTGGTTTTCTGTGATAAGTTAGACGTTTCTTGCGGGCTAGGTTTTCGTCATGTTTTATAGCTAAAGAATAAATTTGATACGAATTAATATACTGTATATCGTACTAGATATTACCGGAACCGGTAATGTATAGAATCCATACTATATTATTACCAGTATTGTTTAGAATCCAGTCATTGTAGTAGAATATCAAGCTTTAGGCATTTTAAACATACCGTACCGTTATATGTATATACTTTACATTACGAAAATAAAGGACAAACAAAAATGCTTTTTAAGAATACGTTTTATGCGAATTTACATTTTTGCGATCTTTCCGTAATTCGATATTTGATTTATGCAAGTTTTGAGTGATTCTATTTTAAATTTTTGCAAGTTTTGATTTATGCAAATTTTGATTTATACAAATTTAAAATGTCACTAAGTAAATATTCGATTTATGCGAGTTTCAAGATTAGTTTCGTTTTAGATTGCTGCAAAATTTGATTTATTCGAATTTCAATTTTTGCGAATGTAGATTAATGCGATCTTTGAGTAATTCGATATTCTATTTATGTTTTGTGTAATTCCATTTTGGATTTCTGCAGGTTTTGATTTATGCGAATTCGATTTAGGCGATTTTCGCTTTATGCTTACTCACAAGTAAAGCTAATGTGAATCGTATAAGAAATTTTAATATGCTCATCACCTTACAGTAATCACTAGGAAATAAAATAAAGGACAATAAAGAACAAAATTGAGGAAATAAAGGACAAATTAAAATAAATAAAGGTGAAGAACCGCGCGGTGAAATAAAGAAGGACTGTCCTCTGAAATAAAGGACTTATGGTCATTGTATGTATACATATATATATATATATATCGTAACGTACTGTAGATACATGAAATGCTAATTTTTTTTTTTTATTTTTATTTATTTTATTTTGTCATTTTATCTGCAACAAAAGTTTTTGTAAAATGTAAATAATAGTCACATGCGAACTTCATGTGAGAAGTCTTCATTCTATTTGCAAATTTAAAACCATGTGATATCAACTTAATTTAAACGATGCTTACATGCTGAATTACGTTCTCAGTTGAACTTAAACACTGATCACATGAGACTATACCGAAGCGCCACAAGCGGCTTTTAACAAAAAACCACTGTTTTGGTTCTAAATCTTGTCTAAGGTTGGATCATAAAAACGATAAAAACAAAGAAAAAAATTTGGAAAGTTACCATTATAAGAAAATAAAGACTTTTATCCTCAAGATAAATTAGGATATTATTGAAAAGAAATGATTTTTTATTTCATCTGGTACCCTAAAAGTATACCCAAAAAAAATTAAATTAACTAATTGGAATCTTCAAGCACTTTCAACTCTATTTACTCACTTTTTTTCCCCTTTTTTTCGGTTTTTCTCTCTTTAAGACTTTGGCTGTTTTCTTTTTGCCACCATCTTTGAAATGAAAAAGTGCGTCTAACCACGTGGAACACTTTTTTTATCTTATTCTCTAAAGGGTTTCGTAGTGGATTTGTCATCAATCTTTAGAAGTTCTTAATTCCATTTCCAATAATTCCTTTTGGGACGATATGAAATTCCTGTCTTATTGGTGGTGACAGAATAATCAATTTCTTCTGGGAAGTGTTCCAGGAACTTCTTGCGGATCACTTATTTCTTTACTCCCTTCAACAAGAAAAAAAGTAGATATGAAGAAAAGAAATGGGAAGAAATATAAAAAGATTATCGTTACGAAAATCTTCTTGTTAAGATAATCCTCACGATATCCGAATTGTCACTACTCTCAAGTTGGTTTTTTTTTTTTGTCGACCGTGAATCGTGACTTGTGTATCATTTGTCTTTACCTTGATGACATTTCCCATTGTTTCTTATTGTACAAGAAAAATAAAGTGTCTCGATTTTTTTCTTCTGTTTTATAATCACCTACTCGTTAGACTGTAACGATGTCGCAAGAAAAGAATTGTTTGTCATCTTATTTGAAGAATGAAAAATAGGCACCCTGTTTTCTGTTTGCTATGATGATCGGATTATTTATTGCGAAGCGTTCTATTTTTCCAGCATTATTTTCTAAGAAGATGAAGTTACGCATCGTTTATTATGAACTTATTTTAACAGATATCGCTGTTAGTAATGTTTCATTTCTCAGATTAGGTTTTCTTACAAAGTTGTTTTAACGTTAACTAGTTAAATCAACTGTTTTGTCAAATAAAAACTTATATAAACTGGAATTGTCAAGACGATTCTTATTAATGCGTCATTCGCTTAAAACGTTTTTTAACCTAATGACCCACTGTCACCTGCAAGAATTGCGCAATTTCAGGTATGGCAACTCGGGCGATTTGTTGACAACTGTGACGTTAGTTTCGTTCCCAACCAACGAATTGGCAAGATTCTGACGTCACAGTTGTCCACAATTTGTTTTACTTGTCCACATGACTTGCCACACTAAAACTTACGTGTCAGTTGTTTTCTCATACAACTTTGTTAAATTTGCGTTTTTTTCCGCTTAAGACGTTTTTACGATTGAACGTTTTAACGGATTTTCCGTTTAAGGCATTTATACGTTTATTAAGACGTTTCACGTAAAAGGTTTTCACGTTTAAAAGGTGCTTATGCTGAAGATGATTTTATGCTTAATGTCTTTACGTTTGTTGTACTTTTATCAAAACATTTTACGGTTAAGACGTTTTTCAGCTTTAAACGTTTTTTACGCTTAAGGCGGTTTTTACGCGATTAAGACGTTTTCCACTTAAGGTGGTTTTTACGCGATTAAGAGGTTTTCACGCTGAGTTTGTGTATTTTTTGAGCTTAAGACAATTTTTTTGCGATTAAAACGTTTTTACCCTTAAAACTTTTTTTTTTACGTGCTTTACGCTTAAAGCCATTCTCCATTCCAAATGTTTCTTGATTTCTTTGCTGTGTCGCAGATGACTTGTTCTTTGACAAGCTTCATTATCATTATAAAGGGTGTCCACCATGAAACTCCAACATTTGAATTCTTAAATAGCAATGTTGGCCATTCTTTTATTATTATTATTATTATTGTTATTATTATTATTATTTTTATTATTATTATTATTA
>JAQIWH010006400.1:0-12932 GCA_034695005.1 Cryptops parisi
GATAATCAAACAACTAATAGATATACATCTATATATAATTATAAGTTATACATATTCATACAGGTATCGCAGGTTTGCAACATTTCTGGATTTTACATTTGCAAGATTTCCCTGTTGCAAGAATTCCCAGTTGCAAGAATTCACAGTTGCAAGAATTCCCAGTTGCAAAAATTCCCAGTTGCAAAAATTCCCAGTTGCAAGAATTCCCAGTTGCAAGAATTCCCAGTTGCAAGAATTCCCATTTGCAAGAATTCCCAGTTGCAAGAATTCCCAGTTGCCAAAATTCCAGTTGCCAAAGATCCGTTGCGAAAAGACCTTCTGCGAAAGTGCCGTATACCGCCCAGTCTGATGTTGCTATTTGCTTGTACTTGCAGATTAAGTTAGGAAAAACAAAGAAACGTATTAAACGTATGATATTTTGTTTTCCTAACCTAACCTGAAAAATAAACCCATAAATAAATAAATACAAGCAAATAGCAACATCAGACTGGGCCTGGCTATAACCGGAAAGTGCCAAATTTCTAAAGTTAAATATTAAATATTTTCGATTAAACATTGCGATTACATTAAACTGATATACCTGTTACTTATCTTATCACGTCAAATACTTTTTTTTTTGCGCAAACTTTGAATAGTGTCGTATAAACTTTCAAATTGTTGCATCGAAATGCGTCACACTTCGAAACCAAGTTTTGTATCGAAGGCAGTGTATAGAAGGCAGTGTATAGAAGATTGAATTGCTATTTATTGCTATTGAATTGCTAATTGCTCCACCGCGGCCCTCATGGACAAAGCGAAGCCACCAATGAATGAACGATACAAAACTTTGTTATAAAGTTTTATATAGAATTCTTATGTGTCAGTGACGGAATCTTTACACTTGTACTGGTGTTCTAGGGCAATTAGTTGTTTAACTTATGACAACAAAGTTCTTCCCATTTGTGTGTAAGAAGACAAGACAATCCAGATCAAGTTATCAGATGTTTACAAAGTACTTAGACAATTGAACAAATCTTAAATTCGTTTGATTGTCTAAGAAGGACTTTGTGGACACCTTGTTCAATACCAAAACCATTAAAACAAACGTTTAAGCAATCGGCA
The DNA here is from genome assembly GCA_034695005.1 of Cryptops parisi. Classification (NCBI taxonomy): domain Eukaryota; kingdom Metazoa; phylum Arthropoda; class Chilopoda; order Scolopendromorpha; family Cryptopidae; genus Cryptops; species Cryptops parisi. Next base: position 1,102 of record JAQIWH010006400.1, read on the forward strand.
TTTGATTTATGCACCATTTATTGAAATTACCTTTCGTTTTCAGAGTCGCTGCTTGTACTGTATTAACTACTCAATTATTGGCAAGTTTAGAAGCATTTTCCCACCAATTTTCAAGAGGCAAAGAAATTGGTATTTAAGTTATAGTAGAAGTTGAAGTAGTTTTTCTTAGAGGAAGAGAGCGCTCCAAGAAAAAGACCATCACACGACGACTAATGTCTTATTTTAAACCCATTGGTACAAAACAAAACCATCCAACAGTTCGACAAACAACAAAATAATAGGCCTACGTCCAAAGTTGAAACTTGTACGTACAGGTAAATCAAAACTTCGTTATAAACTAAACTTATAGTAGTACGGTAAAGTGACCAGACAACCCAATTTTTTCGAGACAAGTTCGGATTTTTCATCTCATATTTAAGCTACTCGTATCTGAGGTTCAGTCAGAACCTCGACTTGTGTCAAATTCGTCCAAGATATCCAAGAACTGATGTTAATTTCGTGAGTTGAGTTGATTTTATTTTTCTACAAGGCACAATTGAAAATGCTTATTTCCAAAACGTCTTAAGTCCATGAACTAGTTTTTGGAAAATGTTTTTTTTATATTCATTTGACCTTAGACTTTGCATATATTTTCGATTTTTGAGAGTGCTTTTCAGTTGAAAATATTACGTTTTGAGTCTTGAAAATAAAATATCTGAATCAGCGACGCACAGATCAAAACTGGAGATAAGACGTTTTGGAAATAAGCTTTTCAATTATACGTGAAAAACCAGAAAATAGTGTTTTTAAAAAAATTTTACTTTTTCTTTAAAATGTAAAACCCATCCCAATCGTCACCAAATACACGCAGTCGGAAGTTGGTAAGTCTGGTCATGGTCACAAATCTGGTCACGAACTTGTTTTAACAAACTTTGTCTCTTACGTCTTCAAGCAGACTATTTCAACTTGAATTCGCTATGTGTTAAGCCAAATCACAAGCTTTATTGGAATATCACCAAAAACTGGAAGTGTAGGATTTCTTTCGCGTGTAAACATGCCTCAACCACAATCTACCTTCAACCAAAGTTACAAGTTAAGTTACTACTTCTACATTCCAACCAAAGTATAAGTTATTAATCATTTTTTCACTGATTCCCAAAACGCAAAAAATACGGATTGATAAGCGGTAGAAACTCCCTCAAAAAAGTGCGTTCGTTATAAACGAACACGTACTTTGCCTTTTTGAAGTTCCCGCTTCAAGGAGGTTCTTTTCGCGGCACCAGCCGGCGATAGCTGTTCAACAATCCCCAACTGAAGGCAAACTTATTGTGGATGTGCGTGTTTCGCCTTGCAGCAGCAGCAGCTTTGCGCCGCTCATTCAGCCAGCCAGTGAGAGAGTACCACATTCCACATACAATGGGAGTAGTTTTTAAATGGCTATGGCGGCTGTGCGGCTGAGCTATGCGTGCTCGTATGTTAGCCCCATGGCATTGGGCAAACGCTGGCCATGATTCGGATTCGAGGGGAGCCTCGTCCCCAACTGTGGGAAGTGTCCAACCCGATCGCTTCGTCCTCGTCCCTCCAACGTAGTCGTTTCCACGATTTCTGCGGAATCGGTGGCCAAGAAGTGAAGAAGCGTGCACGCCAGCACGCAGTAGGGTGACAGCGTACCAACAGCAAGGCAAAATGGCCGCTCAGGGGAGCGGTGGCTCCAAGGCTGCCTCCAATTTCGAACCTCTCGACAAGTTGGCCAGCAGCACACTCAAAGTAAGTGGCGATCGACCATGTCACTCTGTACACGCGTGTTTTAACAAAACAAAACATCCTCGTCGATGAACCTCGTCACTTCTTCACATCCTTTCATCTTCTCAACATCCGCTCATCATCATCATCAAACATCCCGATCATCCCTCCTCCTCATCACCCATTGTGGCGCAAAATGATCTTTGACGATGCTATTGATTTTATAGAATGTTGAGCACAGTAGTTAACTAATTCCCGTGAATTTAAGGTCCTTTTTTTCCCCTCTTTCAAGAAAAAAACACTGAAAAAAAGAAGGGCGTTTTTACAAAAGTGTTTCGTAATCGATACGTCTATCGATTAATATCCAGAGAGAGAGGGTCTGAACACGATGATCTCACGTGGCAGATGTAGTGATTTGCAATTTATTAGCGACCTCATGTCGAGCCTAAAATCGAATTTGTTTGCGGATTATCGGGAACGAGCCAAAACTATAAATCGTAGGATAACAGGGAATATCAGCGACATTTTTATACCCGCGAGATTTTCCTCCATCCAAATGTTAACGAGGGGGGAATTTCTAGTAATTACTGTACTAACGGATTCCTCTTGAATATTGAGAATACACAATACTGTTTAATAGGGTATCGTTTGTAAAAATAATTTAAAAAAAAAAAACGATAAAAAGAAACAGGTGTTGGAAAAACTTTTTGGACACCCTGTATATGTACAAGTATATATTTAAATGTGGCAAGAATAATTCATTGTCGTCATCATCAACATCATCGCTTTGAATTCAAGTGTCTCGTGGCAAAGTTCCAATGCAACAAACTCTCCAGCTGTCCATCCATCCATCAATAAATTATGTTTACCAAACAGTATTCTTTACTCAACCAAACAATGAACTCTACATATATATATATAAAAAAAAATACAACAACACATTGATGAAAAAAATAATAATAACGTTATCCACGACAAATTTTGTTGGTTATGTTTCACTAATATTTTTTTTCCGTTTCCAATTTTTCAAAACAGAAGAAAAAAACATCACCATCTGTGCCAAGTTTCAATGGAACAACTGACTGAGATAACTAATGACTAACTGCCTACTGTAGGCTTAAGTACACATTTAACGATTTATTTTAAATATTCAACATCTAAACTAATATGCATCTTTTCGTATAATTAATCTATGATTTTTATCAGAAAATCATTTTTATATGTAAATACCCATATCATAGTGTCATCTTTGCATGATGATAGAATTAATAACCAAATCACTTTAAATTTGATCTTTACATATAACCTTCAAATAGAAGGACACAGGTAGTTCTCGATTTGTATGATGACAATTATGTTCTGCAAAAAAGTTTCACAAATCGAAAATAACACCGATTGAAATTTTCATAAAATGAAAATAATCCTATTAACAGACAAATTTGGCGTGAGGTCCTATATTTGTGCTATATGGGTGATTTGTAGAAGAAAAACAGCAGTAGCATTGTTACTTGTGTATCATCGCACAGATGTTTTCGATTAATGTGCGTTCTCATCAAATGAGTTGTTTTGGTTCAGTTAGACTAAATTATTATTTTGGACCATATCATGAACATCTGTAGACGCCAGTATACGTTCAATTCCCAGCTTATTCACTCACTCACAAAGTCACAAGTGAAGCTAATGTGAAGCGTATAATAATAACACTAACGAATGTTGAGAAATAACAAGAACTGAAACAACTAACGAATGTTGAGAAGAAACATGAGCTAAAACAATAACTCTTATGCCAAGCAACATGAACTAAAACAATAACTCTTACGCCAAGCAACATGAACTAAAACAATGTTGTCAATCAACATGTTATATAATTAATTATGTAATAAAAATAAAATGCTTCCCATCATTATTGGCGGGCTATTTACTAGTAGAGAATGTTTTCACCAGTAACAATCACCTGAGACTACTCTTGTCACATTAGCAAAAACACATACTGTATTGGAACTCGCATAAATCGAGGATTTTCTTGAAATTTTCTACACTGTTCTGGGAAAAACCTTCTGTTTTCTAATTTTCTAGAAAACACTCACATTCTAAAGAGGTTTGTATACTGGGTGTCCCAAAAGTCTGGGCCTTTAGGAAATGTATAACCCACTAGGAATTTTTTATCAATTATCAGTTGGGTTATGTTATAGGCTACGTTCAAAATGCCATCGATTTAACTCAATACATTCAATGCAAGAACATTGCTACATATTTTATAGAGCCCGACTTTTGGAACACCTTGTACAGGTATATAAAATAGCATTCAAATATCACAACATCTTAATTTTGTAAAACAATTTTGATATAAAACTAAACCTGAGCCTACATTGGAAACAACACAATGACCTCCCACACGAAGAAAAATGTCAAACGAGTAAAAAAAAATATATTAAAAGCATTAACTCCACCCACATCTACAGGAAACCGTATCTCATATTATTAACCTTTCTCTTTCAACGTTATTTATAAAAAATAAAAAAATAAAAACATTTCAATGCAATCAACTAGTTACCAAGAAAATGTCATGATATTTGATGAGTGAGAACAGTACTGTAGTTCTTGAAGGAGAAAAACCAAGGTGGTTTTTGACCTTCCATTGTCCATGAACTTGGCATAATGCCCCATGTGCATCCCACGCTTGATGACGGTATTTGTCACTCCACACAAGCTATGAAACAGTTCTTGGGGAAAAAACAACCAACCCCTTAATGCTAACTGCACCTCTTTAATGGCTTGCTTTGCCTCACCAAATCACCAAGCAGTGCCATTGTTAACCCTGAAACGACAATGGAAAACCTTTTGCAACAATCAATATTCCGTTAACTTGGGGGAGGGGGAGAGTTGCCTCAAGTTACATTGATCGAACGTGTGTCAGCACCACACAAAAGCCTGCCACCACCTCATAAAAATTAAAACGAGTGGAATAAAAATTATTTGAGGTGGTACTGTTAACAGAGTGAATTGCTTTGAAAATGGGTGATTATCGGTGATGTTGTTAAGTAACGCTCAAAAGAACACCACGAACACGCAATCTTGAGCACATGTGACAAAAAAAAGTGGGTGATTCTTTTCTTTTTCAGTACAGTACTTAAGTCGTGTCGAAAATTTAATTTCTCCAAGTTCTTTGTACTATTGATTGTATCGATTGGTCTACCACTTCACTACACCTAAAGAGTACAACACTAAAAATAATAACTTCATCCATTTTTCAGCCTAGTGTTTGTTTACATGGGTTCTGTTCTTGTTTGGTGACATTATTGATGATTACACACAAATAAACAGACTCCTGTTAATTAACTGAACTCCTCAGAATGTTGCAGTTCGTCAACACTCAGCACTTAATTCTGTCTAAAATTTAATTTCTCCAAGCTCTTTGCACTATTGATAAGGTTCAAGACAGTATTTTTTTGTCCTTTTCATTTTGCTCGTGAACAAACTAAATCTTTGAAACGTTTACCAAGAAATGACTCTAATGGAATTGTTTTCTAGAAATCATATACCCTTAGTCGTTTATATTGTCATGACAGCAAAGAATAAGATTATAGAAATGGCATTCAACAGCTCGCTCTAAATGTCAACTAAAACAACTGGTCTGGTGATTTTGTCAGAAATTAGGATTTTTAAGAAAAAAAAACAAAGCTAAATGTGTTACTAATCACATGCTACGTTATGTTCATATCATCAAAGGATTAGCAAAGTATTATTTAAGCATCTTCTATTAAAGTACAAAGTGCCGAGAAGTCACAGTAAAAAAATTTGGAGTAAATATACCACTGCATAATGATATTATAGACATTTAGCATTTCTAAGGATAAACCGATGTTTATAAACATAAATGTCGAAATTTAAATTTAATAATTCTAAAAGGGTTGCTGTAGCTTCTTGGACATCAGTGAAATTTCGTTGTCAATGGGATATGTACTTTCATATTGCCAAATGGAAAATATCCTACATGTTTACACACACTAAATAAAGCAATTCACTTATGACAGTGAAATAAAATTTTGATAACTATTCAAACAGTGAAACTTTATTAGAATTGTCAGCTCTTCCAGAAAAGCGACCTTGTAAAGTGAAACTAACTAAATATAGTAGTAAGTGAGAACATCAATCATCTCTAGAGTCTAGACTAGACACCGGAAACTAATGGGTGGACAACTATTCGCATTTTAGAATTTAAGACACATGTAGTGGTTTGATGAAATCCATTTTACAAAATAACTTAATGATTCTTTTTCTATCCACACTATCAACATCATCTTTCAATCACAGGTGGTTCTCGATTTTTACGCGATGTTTATGTTCTATTTGAAACCTTGCATAAATTGAATTCTGGTTCTTCAAAATACAGTCGATAGTTTTTCAAAGAAAAACCAATGTCAATTTCTTTTTTTTCTTTCATTTTTCTTCATTGTTTATCCAGGTTATTGGAATTGAATAGGCCTACTGTACTTTATTTTCCGAACAAAATCGGAATCATCGATTCGTGTTGACTCTCAGAATAAAGGTATTCCCCAGTTTGTACAAGAGTGTTTATTTTACCAGCTATGAGGGGGTTGTGATTTTATGTAAAGGTGAACCCCTAAATGAAATCGCATAATAGCGAAATTCTTTTTTTATCACATAATTACGAGATTTTTCTATTTTTTCGCATAATAACGAAAGTTTTTCTATTTTTATCGCATAATAACGAAATTTTCCCTATAACTGAAGAGATTTCACTTTTCTCATAATATCAAATCTCAAATATAAAACTCAGATCGAGGTCTTTTTGTACGTGTTTTCCAATTCACGTTCTTGTTACTTAAGATAGTGTTTTGTTTACCGATTTTATGAAGTGTGATGTGATGACAGATAATATCAAAATCTTTATCAATATTTCTTTTCGTTTCATAGAGAAATCCCAAAATGGAGCTGAGCAAAACTGACCTGCTGAAACTCCTCAGCTATCTAGAGGGGGAGCTGCAGGCCAGGGATGTTGTCATAGCAACCTTGAAGGTGAGAAAATTTGACGCTACTCATTAATAGTTGTTTTCGTTGAAAAACATAAAAAATAAATTAGCAATCTGACAGAAGAGTTATTCTAAGAATGATCACCGAGCAACATACAACGTCATAAGATCTACATTTCAATCTTTGATAAAAATAAAGAAAAACCAAGGCCGTTGACAATAGCAATCAATCTCACCTTGACTTGCAGGTGGTAAACAGACTTTAATAAAAAATTTTATAGATATAAAAAACATCAAAATTATAATACAAAGTTCAAGTTTTGTACGAGATGGAATATGAAATACGAGTTAAGTTTTCCAGCAAGCAAAAAAGACAGGAAGTTTGATGCCATTTCTGTTAGGAAATACCATATGTTCTTTATCGAGTCCAAGGAAGACTAGTTGATGGAATAAGGTCGAATAAAAATGAAATGATTGCACCTGGCAGTGGTCTGGAATAATGTTCGGTATATTACCACAAGTGTGTGTTAACACTCTAATCACGTCTAGCGAATTGGATCCTGAGGATCGTATCTAGTCTATAAAAAATGATTCTCTGTCTACGTTATATAGTCAAAAATTGAATGAAAATTCGTCTGATGAAAGATTTCTGAGGTGTCTGCCAAAGCAATATAGGTCATACTGTTGTCTTTTTGTATTCGGTACAGTATCTTCAAATCCAACACACAAAACTACTATATTAAGAACTTAAACTTGTTTTTTTTTGCAATTGAACATGTGATTTTTGTTCTAAGGTTTCACTAGTGTTGTTTTTTTTTTGTGTTGCAACTACTGACACGTGTGTGCAAGTTGCCAATTTGCAACAAAAGAATTATGTAATGATCGAGTACATAAATAGTGTTCTTGTACACTGGGGGGGGGAGGGGTTCACAGCTTCGCACTTTTATGAATTTACTGGTTTCCTGGTTGACTTGATTAGCACTCCGCGAAGCTATCTAATCTCTGATTGAGATTGCAAGAGGCCATGTGCATCAATATGGAATATGTTAAAAAAGAAATGTAATTTCAGCACAAGCCGAGATTACGTATAATGTTATGTTCCGAACAGTACCATATCTGAAGAAGGAACAGTATCGATCCTGTAATTTCATTTTGCTCAATGGTTCATTGAATTAAAAGTGCACAATCTGGCATCTCGATATGTTCATGCCTTGTTGTGTATATACTGTATACAGGCGGTCCTCAACATACTTAAAATCATGATGACAATACCATTTTACAATCAGTGTAGTATAGTACTTTAGAACATGGAGTATTGCCATGTTATAAACCGTCCTTAGTTAGAAATTAGCAATTATTATAAGCACGAGCTTATAATAAGGTGGCATGGTTTATAAATAATTTATTAACTTATAAGCATAAGCCATGATAAAAGCCAGCAGCATCAATGTCTCATGTGCCAATATAATACTAAATTTTAAGATAAGTACAGTATTGAATATGTAATATTACATATTCAATACTGTACATATCTGTAATATGTAAATTATGCACAGTACACTAGTGTACTGTACATAATTCACATTTACACTTAGACTACATGTAATATTTATCTTTCATTTAATATGGAAAATCTGACATACATAAAAACTGACTTGCATAAAGAGTTGTTGAGTGGAATACATTGTTCAAGTTGGAACTCTACACTTTGCACACTAGAAAATAAGACCTTTATTTATTTCTTATAAATGATTTATTTCTTTCTGATTTCTGATAACTGATTTATATATTTCTGATAACTTATTTATTTATTTCTGATTTCTGATAACTGATTTATTTATTTCTGATTTCTGATAACTGGTGTATAGTAACTCTTCACATTTTGTAACAAAGTCATTCATCCATTCACAATTTCAGTGAGCAAAACATGTAGTTGACACCTAACACCCATGTATTACAATGCAATGCATGGAAACCTGTATTTTAAATTGTTTATTAACGGCATTTGGCTAATACGGTATATTAAAAAGCATGCATCAATTCGGATTTGATCGTTGGCTTCAATTTATGATATCACACTATTAAAACACCAATTTAAACCAGTGATCCCTTGTAGTTCACCGAGATAACTTTCCTAGTACGTATTGCAGTAACATGAGAAAGGCTAAGGTTCAATATAAAATGAGGGATTACGAGAAAGACTATGGTTCAATATAAAATAAGGGATTATAAAGAAAATAATTAAAATATTAAAACATTAACTTTTTCTTGTTCTTTCACATATTCACTAGAAGCATATGTAGTGAGTCAATTAAATTTACAGTAATAGAATATTAATGATAATAATATCAGATGTGTGTGTGTGTATGTGAAAGTCATAAACGCTTTTATCCTCACGTGGCTATGGTGATCTCCCATGGAGGTTCACCATAACAACGTGAGGATAAACAACAAAGATGAGTATAAAAGAGGCTCTCAAACTATAATATTCGTGAGTTCACAATAATGAATTGCATGATGGAGAATAACACATTATATTGTATACAGGATGTGTTCCTAAGTGCAATTGAAGAGCTTATTTCCAAAACGTCTTAAGTCCATGAAATAACATTTTTCAGGAAACGGTTTTTTTATTCAATTTACCATAGACTAAACTTGGTTTTTGAGAGTGTTTTTCAGTGGGAAATAATAAGTTTTTGAGTCTTGAAAATAACATATTTGGAATCTGCGATGCACAGATTGTTTTCAGAGCCTCTTATTTAAAAAATCATCAAAAGTGGAAACAAGGCAGTAAGCTCTTCAATTGTGTACTCAATGTTTTACCCATACCTAACATGGGTAAAAAAAATAAACTAATGTTGCGAAACAACATAAGTTCAAACAGTGTTTAGTTCTAGACTGCAAGTGGTTACCAGACCAACTGCAGAATTTACTTCTACTCTTATATTAATAGAGTATTCTTCAATACTATGTTTACATCAGGCAATACTTTTCTACTATCTGTGGGTGAAAATATTACCTATGGAGAAAGTAACCCCATCTAGTAAACTAAAGTAAGAGAAAAACTAACGTTAGCTAGAGGGCAATGCATAGTTACCTTTATCTGTATTTCAATAATTTCTAAAATTGAAACATTTTTACTTATCAAAACAAAAAATTACAAACTTTTTAAACTAAAAAAAAAACCTATGGATAATAAAGGATAACTGTAAACTGTACATGATTCAGTGCCCAAATCTCTACTTAGCTCTGTCACAAACTCAAACAGGTTCAGTGGTGGTACTAAACCGTTTCTGACCCTATATTATTTGCTTCTCCAGATGTTTCTTGGTCATTTTTTCTTGTACACAGTAACTCACAATTTTATTACAAATCGAATTTTCATTCAATTTGTGGTGTAACACCTTGGTTAATAATTTGACAGAAACTTAATTTGTCATTAACAAACTATACTTGGAAAACCTATAACAAATCCTTTTGTATAGTACAATACAATACAATTTGCGGAACATCTTTCTGACACATGTTATTAATGGCTGCTGCAAACATTAATTTGCTTAGATCACTAATTAAAACTTCTGATAGGCCATACACAAACGTCGGAAATTTATTATACCCTTCACAAACTTTAGAGCTACATAAAACGGTGGAAAGATATTTATCTCTTATATGAGCTTGGAATTAATGGATTTAATTTTTGGGTTTTTTGTTTATCTATCCCTTTAGGCTGAAAAAGTGAAACAGCTTCTGTATCAGTCCAAACACGGCAGCTACCGCATGGAAGATCCATTGGCAGCTCTACAAAGAGATGCTTTTGCAGCATGCAGCCCAGGGTTCGATGAAGTATCAGTCCGTATAGCTTACAGCAATCAACTACTTTCTCTCGAGAGTTTGATCGACGCACAGAAGAACGCTCAGATGCACATGAACCAGCAGCTTAAAGATAGTGAGCAGCAACACGCTTCAGTAAGTTTCTGTATCACCTACATTCACAAGTCTGCAACCTTCTTTTCCGATACTAAATTTGTACGCTTTGAACACCTGTTCCAAAGAAAATCCCCATTTTTTTTTTTGCAACATCAACTGTTAAAGTACACTACCACTTTGGTTTAATGACAAATTCGTGTTGTTCCTATAAATAACTAATACCTCATCAAACGACATTTTCTTCAAGGTACTTCTCCTTTAACGCTCACAACGCAATCTCGGTTAACGTAATTTATTTTCAGGGGAAAGTTCTCGTTTTAACGTGATTGGTTCCCCGCTCCATCAAAATTGGCAATGCACTTTCGTCAACTTCTTTTTTTTTCCTACCAACACAAACCTGGCCCACTGTTCCTTTTGTCCCTAATTCAAAGGCAAAGTAAATGCAATCAAAGCATGATAAATATTAGATGAATGAACAACAGTATTAGATCTACTTTATCCATCAATAATAAAGTGTTCAATTATCGTTTATTGCAACTGGCTAAATGACTAGGCCTAGCCAAATGAAGAATGTCAGAATAATTTAATTTCGCCCTTTTCAATATTGCTCACATTCCTTTTATTGTCGTTAATTTAGCATATTTAAATAAAGTACTCATTCGTTTGGTAGAGGCGATGCACTTTAGGGAAACATCATACTGTTCAAATCCGAACATTTCAGATCGTAGCTTTATATGCTAGAACTTCCTGTCACCAACAAACATTCATACATTAAACATAGCAAAGTCTGTAATAAAACACAGGAAATAAACTGTGATAGTAATGTTATAAAAATGTGCATATTAACATATAAAAACGTATATAATAAACGGTAAAAAACAAGTCTGCACACATTGAAGATATGCTGTATTAGATATAAAATTTAAAGTTTCCTGTAAAGAGCTACTCCTACAACAATATTTCACACAATGGTTTCAAAAGTAAAAATTACTCTTCATACAACATACAATTTCGACAATGAGCATCGATCATTGGAGCAATAATCTTTTTGTCAAAAGATTATAGACAAAAATCTTTTGTCTTGCACAAATTCTTGTAGTGAGTGATCTTATCTCTGAAGACAATTTTTCTCAAACCACTCCTTGAGAGAGAACAAATGGGGGGGGGGGGGTTAGGAAAAAATAATTT
>JAQIWH010006401.1:0-12927 GCA_034695005.1 Cryptops parisi
TCTTTCTTTATGCCCAGGTGCAAAAGAAAGAACCACGTGATGTTTCTTGTCCAATGGCTATAACTGGTGAGGAGGAGGAGGAAGGTCGTGTTCTTTTATTGGTAGGATATTTTTGACATGTTGATTAATGGATCACTATAAAAACGTATTTAATGGAATTCAAATTTGAACAGAAATTTGAAATATAACGATGTTATCAGCAAAGTATAGACTTGTAACCATTCTATACAATGCCAAGTGCAGTTTAGCCAATGTAGGAAATTAGTATTGGACTGGTTACGTCATGCAAAAGATTAGGTACTTAATGGTTTTTTTGAAGAAAGTATTGTTAACTAACATTAACTAATTCTATACAAGAAAGTATTTCGTACTTTGCCAAAAGGAGGTTAGGAATTCTGTAAAATACTAAAGCCCGGTTTAAGCAGTTTTTGAAATTAGCATTGGAATAGTTATAGTTGTTATGCAAGAATTTAGGCTTAAATTTAAACTTTTATTTTAGAGAAAATATTGTTAACTACCTAAACTAATCTTAACTGATATTGTGTACGAATCAAAACAAATTACAAAGTGAAAACCGCATAAATGGAAACTCCATCATAAGTCCAATTTAAAAAAAGAAAAATATCGCATCGAAAATTGCAGAAATCGAAAATGGAAATTACTCAAAACTCGAATATTAAAGATCGCATCAGTGTAAATTCGCGTAAATTTAAATTCGCATAAATAAATGTAATGAATAAAATTAATAATAATAATAAATCGAAACTTCCCAGAAATCGAAAACGAAATTACTCAAAGATCGCATAAATCTAAATTCGCATAAAACGAAATTATATTAAGCGTAAAAGCATTTTTAATGTAGCACTTGTTTTATTTTTAACTGGACGATTTTTATAATAAATGATCTAAAAAAAGTATGATCTAAAAAATAGGGTCTAAAAAATATTGCTTAAAGAAATTGATCGAAATCAGTCTTCTTAATGGGGCTGCATATTAATCCATCATAGCCATTTTTTTTATTGTTTGTGAAATTTTTTTTTGTATGTGTATGTGGTAGACATGTTTTATCGTTCCACTTAATTTTCGATTAACGTTAATCTCCTTTTTTTTTCTGAGATTGTGGGAAAAACTGCGCATTGAAAAATGGATGAAAGCAAAAAAGTCACATATTATAAGGAAAAAGATTGTAAAGACGACTACTAAGTGTGATGTGACCTTTTTTTTTCACTTTCTCTCATCTCGTTGTCATCTTTTTTTTCTCTCTGCTTTTTGATCGAGATGACTTTAAGTGCTTCGTATTTTTAATGAAGCCACACTTGTCGTTTTGGGGGTTCTTCTTGTCAACCTAATAACGGACGTGACAAACGAGCTGTCGAGCCAATATTGTCGACTTGATAAACAAAAGATGAGCTGAGATGCAAGTTATAGTTAGTTTTATTATTAGTTACTATCAAATAACCAGTCAAAAAATGACGGGAAAGTTATTCTTTTAACTCATGTTGCTTCGCAATATTCGTTAGTTAGAGTATCAATTTGGCATTTTCGTACCCGGTGAGGTGGCGCTAGTAAAAACACAGTGACACTGCCACACAGTGGAAGTTTCTAGAAGATTCTTGAAAGTTCTAAAAAATTTTCTTTATGCCTAGGTGCAAAGAAAGAACCACGTGATGTTTCTTGTCCAGTGGCTATAACTGGTGTGGAGGAGGAGTAGGAAGTTCTTTCCATTTTATTAGATAAGATTTATTACTCCATATTTCTTAAATTTTTGTATACATTTGACTGCTTTCACGGGTCAGGTTAAGTCTTTCGACTTAACGGAACTATACAAACAATAAGTTGTTTAATTTTATAATGATAACAAAATGTACTGTAATACGTAAAAAATAGTTCCAATAGTGAACCTTAGCCACAAAATTTTGTATTGTTGTTATAGCGAAACGCCGTATGAAGAGCGTATGAGTGTATGTATGGCATTTCCGTTTTGGTGCGAAGACGAAGACGCCACTAAGATGTATTGACGTTTTTAAAGTTGCCCATGTCGCCTTTAATAATAATAATAATAAAAGAAAGAAACGTTAGTATAACTAAAATGGCAAGGCATTTAGAAAGCGACTATTGTCAGCTCATTTCGCTAAACAAAAGCCAATTAACATTTTGCCGTCATGTCGTAAATGCGTGCCAGTGTGGAATTTAGATGGACGTTCCCAAAAGGCCGTGTCAAAGGTCATCCTCAAGACTTGTGTTACTGTGAACAGTCTTTTTCCCCCCTCTTTGCATTGTATTTTTTTCGCATTTTAAAGTTTGAAGTGTTTCATTAATGATTATAAAACAATTTTTTGTTCTAAACGAAAAACAATTAGCGCTGGATATATACAAAATATTTGATGATTTACTTTAGTTGTTTAAAACATTGTGTAGTTGAACAGAAATTATACAGAAAATAGTCATTTTATGATTTGTTTGCAATTTTCATATTTTTATACTTTATAATATTAGCTTCACTTGTGAGTGAGTTATGAGTTTGTGAGTTGGGAATCGGACGTATACTGACATCTACAGTCGTTTATGAGAATATATTGTATAGTCTAATGTACCAAAAAAACGCACAAAACGAGAACCGCGTAATTCTTCGCATAAATCAAAAACCGCATTAAGTTCAATGTAAAAAAAATCGCATATATAAATAGATAAATAAATCGAAAGTCGTAGAAAAAAATCGAAAAAATTACTCATATATTAAATTATTATATAATCAAAAAAATGAAATTACTAAAAACTCGCATAAATCAAATATCAAATAACTCAACGATCGCATGAACTTAAATTCGCACAAATCGAAATTTTTCATGAATCAAAATTTGCATAAATTTGAATTCACATAAAAAAAAATCGAGATTCGCATGAATTAAAATTTGAAGCAATCGAACAATGTGCAGAAATAAAAAAATGGAATCTGTCAAAACACGCGTAAATTGAATATCGAATTACTGAAAGATTGCATAAAAATTATAAATCGAATTAAAACGTTTTTGTTAACACGTTCTGTATTGTTTCACTTCTATGAGGTGTTGTTTAATAAAAAACAAATATAAAAACAATTGTAAAAATTTAAATTCGCATAAATGGAAACATGCAGAAATGAATAATTGTATTCTTTGCATTATGCATACAGCACGTTTTCCCTTACTGTAATATTGTTTTGTAGTCATATATTTTTATTTTTTATTTTATTTTCATACTGCATTATGTAAGTACATACAATACATGACGGTATATAAAGACCATTAGCTTTAAAGCATTTTTAATGTACTCGTTTCACAAAGTTATGAGGAGCAGTATGTGATGTATTTTGCAGTTGCCGTGGTTTCGTCGAATAGGTATTAGTCATATATTTATTTACTGTATTTCTCGGTATCTAAGGGGGACGCAAATCCTATAATTATTTGAGGATTAAAAGTGAATAAAGCCGCTCTACCATTTGCGAACGTTTTTTTAAAGTCGGATTTTTTTTTGAAGTGGATTTATTACCATAGTGTAGTTGTGATAATGTGAGAAATAAGGGCAATATCCAAGAGAATGTGGATTATACAGTATATACTTTTTCTAGGTCGATGGTTGGAAATTCACAGCTGTTGCCAAACTACCAAGGTTAATGTTAATACCCCAATTTATTTTTACTTTTTTGTTGAAAACTTTTATTTTAATGAGACCATTTTTTTAAAATATACAGGATATTCCATAAATCAAAATTTGGTTATTTTTCATTTACCGAGAAGTTCTGCTCGTGACGCTAGCGACTAAGACTGCTTTTAAAATAGATCTAAACCTATAACTTACTAACTTGTAGATAGATGTCTGTTGGTATAGATACTAGTTTAGGTCATCTATAAAATAGATAAAATAGTGATTTTAAAACCAATGAATGAGCTCATATTTTTTAAATGGGTTTCCCGTGCAAAAGCATTTAACGGAACGTCAAATCAATAGGTTTTGACTTTCTTTATTTCAATTCACCGTCCATCGGGAAAAGTTGGGTTACTCCAGTGCCGATCGACTATTAACGCCTAGCTCTATCGACTACTCACCTCTAGCTCTTTGTTTTTTCCGCAATGCAATGCGTGACCGTCGGGAGGCACGTGAGCAGTGCAAAATACGCTTCGGGATCATGCACCGCTAACTGGGGTGTAAAACTTTCTGGGATGTAACAGAAAGTGTCTTTTATATATAGAGATTATATTTTTATTTTTTGTGATTTTTTTGTGTAGTTAGTGTTTTTATGTGGTTAGTTAAAAACAAATACAAGACTTGATTAAATCAGAAAATTAAGATTTTGTTTGTTTTTTAATCCAACTTAGAAAAATGCTTAGCCACTAGCGTCACGATCGGTGCCTCTAGGTAAATGCACAAGTGCTAAAAATTCGTATCCAATAGCCTCATTTTTCAAATAACGTGGAAAATATTTTTTAAATTTACTTTCTTTTTTTTTTTCAAAAATCGATTTAAGTCAGTGAAATTGTATTATAATAATAAACCATTATGATAATTTTCTTTCTCAAATAAAATTGCCATGAATATTTGATGAAGGGTGTCGATTGATCCATTTTGAATAAAACACTCTTGTTTTTCGCTTGGGGTATATTTTTACTATACTAGCTTCACTTGTGAGTTAGTTTTGAGTTTGTGAGCGAACGAGCTGGGAATTGAACATACTGTCATGTAAAGTCGTTTATGAGAATATGCTATATAGTCCAGTGTACCAAAAAACCGTATAAAACCGCTTAAGTCCTTTGCAGAAATCAAAAATCACATTGTTTAATGTAAAAAAAAATCTCTTATATAAATAAATAAATAAATAAATAAATAAATATATCGAAAATTGCAGAAATCAAAAATGGAATTACTCAAAACTCGCATAAATCAAATATCGAATAACTCACCGATCGCATAAATTGAAACGTGCAGAAATCAAAAAAAATTGAATTACTCAAAACACGCATATCGAATTACTCATAGATTGCATAAATTTTGATTCGCATAAATCGAAACATGTAGAAATCAAAAATCATGCAATTATGTATGTTCATACAATATATCTGTATATGACACTAAATTATATGCTTAAAAAATAATAAGTTTTTAATATACTTGTTTATATAAAGTATATGCAGTGTATGTTGAATTAATGTATAGTGTGATCCACTTTTGGTTTCTTCACTATATTAGTCGATAATCATTTTCTCTTTTTCATTCATTCATTTATTCATTTATTTATTTATTTATTTTTTGTATTTCTTCTCACTCGTTTTCACTTGACGATGCATCTGACAACGGGCATTACTCAACCAGTCGTTGAGTAAAATTCGATTTGCTCTTTCTCCTCCTCTTCCTCTTCGTTTCTCTTCATGTACAGAATTCTACATCCGGTCTGAGAACCTCACCAACTGCTTCTACCTTTTCTTCCCATTTTATATATATATGTAGAGATGGTTTTTTTTCTCCGTCCTCATTTTCTTCTTCTTCTTCTTTCAATCCCTCACCTGGAAATTCGCGCAGGTGGAAATCTCATGATGGAGTGAGTGTTGGGTATAGTACGCTCGGTTTTCTCCTTTTCGACACACCATTTCCTCGTTTTCGTTTCTCGTTATTCATTTTACCATTCCAAAGTTGTTTTTTTTTTCCTGGAAAATGTTTGGTTTTTTTTTTAAGGAAGAAACTCCTTAAGTATAGGGTTGCCTACTTTAAAACTTCAAACGTTTTTGATTCTTAGAACTGCCTTCGATTGTATTTTCATTGCTAACTTTGCGTGCACCGAGGCAGGTGTGTAATTGTGGTATGTGTGTGTGTGTGTGTGCATGTAATATACTGTGAATAAAAGTACATACCGGATGCGGCAAAAAAACTGTCACCAATTTTCAATTAACGATTTCTCATAAACCATTTATGCTAGACAAAATCTAAAATTACAACATGAAAGCTCAATTCAGTGTCTTATTAATGATGTATAAGTCGATGCTATGGCTTGCATAGTTTGGTCGTAATGGCCGCGTGAAAAAAAGTACCCTAAAATAGTTGTAGAATTAAGTGCTTGCTCGCCTTTTTGTCTTCACGATGCGTGATTGCAACAGTACGTTTTTCCGGATTCGGTCTGTAAATTTGCATCAGTAAAGCCGGATGATATTTGCATCACAAACTGGACTCTCCTTTTAGCACTTATTTTTTATTTTTGCATTGAACAGTTATGCACTGAACTCTTTTTGTACTTGTAAAGTCATTTTACCATTTTTTGGGGGGTATTTCTTTTTTGCGCCGCTATTGCTGGCAAACTATGAAAGACATATTATAGAGTTGCATATCAGTGGAAAGATATTTAATTAAGCTTTCATGTAATAGTTTTGGTTTTGGTCTAGCTTAAGCGGTTCATGAGAAATCGCTCTTTAAACATTGATGACAGTTTTTTCGGTCCACCCTGTATATCTAGTAGATAGACAGGCTCGTTAATAATACGGGGAAAATAAAATATGTAAATTTTTTAAATCATTGATTTATTTCTCAATATATCACTGCATTTTTAGTGAACGTTATAAAAACAGTTAAGCATTACGATAACGATACCAATTAACGATAAAATAACGATCAAGTTTGAGAAAAATTATTTAATCTGTATTAAATTATTGTTTAAGTGAACGCTAATTTTTTTTTGTATGATCATTTTTTTTTAAATTAAAATTTTCATTTTTATTGAAGCTTTTTGAAGGAATTGCATTGCTGCCCGCTTGGGCTGCTTTGCTTTACACATGTACGCTGCGTGGAAACAACAATTGGGGGAGCTTTGGTATTATTTCTATTGCGTTGCTTGGTTCACTTACTGAATGATCAATTAACCGCTAGTTTTAATTATAAATATATAAAAAGAACTTTAATGTGTGAAGTAAGTTAAACTGATACATTTTCAGCTAAATTTGACAACTTAACATTCACGTTGATATGGTGAATATATGTATACCGTACGTATACACATATAATATTCGTGTGTATGTACTTGTAGACCTAATAATATAATGGAAAATATTTTGCACTATCTAGTATAACGAGCATCTCAAGGAAAAAACGACACAATGGAAACATTTGGTGGGTGGTCTCAGAGTCACGTGGGGGGAATATGACCCCCTTTTGATGTTGATGCGGTTGGGTTTCGGAAACGGATGGTGGTGATGGTGATGTCGGATTAAAAATGTGCTCCTCGCGACAAGCCGATATTGTAATTATGGAAGTCGATTAATGGCAAATCCATTAACTAGGTCCCCCTCCCCCCTAATACGACCGACTTTGGCTCGCCACTCGTGTGGAGCAATTAAAAGGGCATCAGGGATTTTCATTTGGGCTCTTCTCGTCATTGCACAACAGCAACAACAACCCTTTTCTTTACTCCCCCCTTCCCAACCTACTGATACTACTACTAGAAAGCTACCGATATTTCGGTCACGCACATGTAAAGCCCCCTATCTCCTATCTTCGATTAATGTTTCTAAACTTATCCTTGAGGATATACGAAGTTAATGACTTAGAATATGTTATAGTCTTCAAAGAAAATAATGCAGTATATACATAGTCATAGAGTATATATAGATATATAATATAGAAATACAGAGATAGGGGTGTCCACAATGAGATCTAAACAGTTTGTAATGGCCATATTTATACGCCATATGTTTGTGACTTGTGAATGAACTGGGAATTGAAATATACTGGCTTCTACAGACGTTTATGATAATATCTTGTCTCTCAATATATCAATATAACAAAATTCGCATAAATCGAATCGAAGATTACAGAAATCGAAAATGAAACTTCTCAAACTCGCTGCATAATCCAATGTACCATCAAGCGAGAACCGCATAAATCGAAGACAGCATAAATCCACTGCAACAAAATTCGCGTAAATCGATTTTAAAATTGCAGTACCCGAAAATGGAATTTCTCAAAACTTGCGTAAATTGAATATTACGTTACTCTAAGATCACATTAATCTAAATTCGCATAAATTAAAATTTGCACTTGTTTTTTCATATCGGTTCATAAAAAACGCGGTTGCTGGTGAAACAGAATTAGAAAGTCGCAAGGTTATGAGATAATTTTGTTGTGCGTGTCAGAACCACAGTGGCGCTACAGTCAAGTCATTTTTTAAAATGGCGACTCATAGCGACAATACACAGGCGATGGTTGGTGAACGAGTGCATGAGAAACACGTGTTTATTTATCGTTCTATTTGGAACTATGATAACATCTTGCATACAATATGAGGCATTCTAAACTTAATTTTTAAAATTCAACATTTTTGACAATTTTTCGAAATGGGTGAATGTTTAAAAACTTTTATTCGTATTTTACTATTGTTTGCTTTGTTTTTCCTTTGTGTTTGTAAGTGTAAGTGTTTGTAATGTATACTGTTTTCGTCTGTCTAAACTCCTTTGGAGTGCATGTCTTTAAAAAAAAATAAATAAAAACACGTGTTGGTGGCTACCACCTAGACGTTCTTTGTGCCACGAGGGGCGCCCATGTAGAGGTGTGCTGACGTCGTAACTTTTTTATGAAACTCTAGTATGTTTATTATCATCTTCATTATGGTTATACACGTATCTTTCTTCAAACTGTAAGTGATTAAAATACTTAGATTTCATTCTTGACACCCTGTACACAGGCGTATGGTATATACACTACTCACACAGATGTGGTGAGAGATTAGGTTTTGGTCTAGATACGTTTTGTGCTCGATTCGGTCATGCTTTCATCTTGAGTGTGAAGTCAACACGTTGGCAACTTCATTAATAAACTAAACGTCTGACATGAGAACGAAGACGGTGGCAGGATGGAGGAAAGTGGTTGAAAAGTTTTAATGTCACATTGAAGAGAGAGAGTGCAAGCTCACTTCCGAATTCATTAATAACCCTGTTCCGAACATCGTCGTTTCCGAATAATCGATAAAAGAGAGAGAGAGAAAAAAAAAACGAGGACGCAGTTAACCCTTTTCTGGACCATTGCAAAATCCGCTTAACTAAACTCCCCAGATTGAGGGGTAAAACCCATCTTTGGTAGGAATAAAAAAAAGAACTTTTTATGACCATCATTTGACTCTCTACAGCCATCGAATTACCCCTGGGAATAAAAGGTAGGAAGTAAAAAAGAAATAGGATTATAGTGACCCGAATTTCTCTTTCCTTATTTTCTTTAGTCTATGCTTATACCGGAAAGCGGATGGAACTTGTATAAAAAATTTTTCTGCGATCGTCTTGGGTCCATTACCAGTAGAGAATATTCAATTTTCGATAAGGGCTTATTATTTTGCACTTCTCTCAGAGCTTAATTCTTATAATTGAATTTAATTTTTCTTCCACTATTTTTTTTTTCATGTGAGCGTACATTTTAATTTTACTCTTGTACATTCACTATGATATACTTTATAGTACAATGGACCAAAAATTGCGTCAAGTGAGAGCCGCATCTTTTTTTAAGTCTAATGTAAAAAAAAAAACCATTCGAATTTTTTATTCAATTTGGAAAAATAAAGGCATTTGGGTTGAAATTTCTATTTTTACCCATATAATCTAATATCCGTATAATAAATATTCGTTTCTCTTCAAAGATATCTTGCTACGTCATCAGACAATGTCAGAAAGGTCGATCTAATTTAGTACATAAACCATAATCTTCTGAAGCATTTTCTTGTTTGAAGCTGATTGTTTTGAGCATTGGAACCTAATGCCTCTAAGGATAAGAAGGCAGTTGCACGTGTCGATGTCAAGGATTCAAATTAAGAAGATAAATCGTGATATTTTTCAATAATTTATTTTTATATACAGAAAGTTGAATATAAACTTCGTAAGTTGCGGTTGATAGAAAGCAGAAAATCCTAACTTTCGAATTTCTTAAAAACCCACCTCGGGGTTTTTACGTAAAATAACCCGAGTAACACGAGGTTTTTTTTTCAGGTAGTAATTTATAAACTAAAGTAGAACTTTTCATAATGTTTTGTTTTATTTATATAAATATATATGTAATTGAGAACTCTCATCTCAGCACGAAGTCAACCGATTAATCACAAAAAAAATAAAACAACCGAACTTTTCTTTTGTTTCAATTTTCTACTTTTTTCGAGAAATCCTAGTAGATTAACTTTCCAATCCATCATCGTGTTACAGTGCTTCCTAATCATTGATTTCCAAGAAAGAAAACTAAATTCACAAATGGATTTAATACTAGTGTGTTTTGCTGACTTTTTAAGTTTAACATTTTTTAAAAACGACACACACGAAGAAAAAAATCCGTATTATCCAATCAGCTAGATTCAGCTTCATTTCTCCCGCATTCTAAACACAAAATGGCACCCTTCCTCATTAATCTCGCATTACGACTAAAAGACTGGGTTATTAGCATTTTTCGCGTGCAAAAGCTACTTATCGACATCTTTTTTCTTTCTTTTTTTTTTGAAGAATAAAATAATGTGAAAAAAATATATATAATCTTTTCCCAGGCTATTTTAAAACTTCAAGATAACATTTTGTGTCTTCTCACAAATCTTGTTAAAGTCGACCTGGTTTTTTCGACTTTAAAGTAAAACGAACAAGTTAAAAAACAGCTAACAAGTTCAATTAATACACTCCTAATTAGCCTAATTAAGGGACTAAAAGTCAACTTAAAAATGTCAATGGGACGAAAAATGACACTATAAACTTAGGTTCAATTATAATAATAAATAACTAGTTGTTTAAATTTGAACCGGATTTTTTTGTAAAGCTAGATGCTACTTTTAATGGGTAAACTAAATTCGGATTATTTAATTATAAATCTAATACGATTCTACAGGGTGTCTCAAAAGTCTCCACACGCAGACTTGTTAGGAAATAGGTAATGCTATTTTACTTTTAGGACAGCTTGTAGATACACTATATGTGTATTGTATATATATATATATGGACATGTTGTTGATGCTCTTTTGAACAATGTTTACACAGACATGCTCGAAACTTTAATTGAACATGGATTGGTAATTAAAAACACTAATAAACAAAAAACTATTTTAAAAAAACATAAAAAATAGTGGACCAAAACATTAACCACCATTAAACACAAATTAAATATTGCATATTTTGAAAATACAGTTTTCCCTTCTAGTGATAACAAACATAAATTTAAATTAATTAAAAAACAATATAAATTGGAAATTAAAAATAGTAAACGTTCATACTTTGAAAATCAAGATTATTTATGGAAAATTATAAAATCAGAAAGTACACCAAATCTTATAGTTTTGGATACAATAAAAAATAAGGACTACTTAAAATGGTGTAATGATCCAATACATTTAAATAAATTAAACTTTCAACCCTCTGATTTGACTCTGTTACCTTCTACTGAAGAATTGGAGTTCCCGGATCATGAGGAAATTAAAAGGATTATTAAACACTGTTCCATAAAAAATACAAAGTACTCTAATGATATTTTTTGTTCAGCGGTTGTTGTAAATCTTTAGTTGAGCTTTATTCAACTACTCTATGATTTTGCAAACAATTATTAGGACATTTTCATATCCATCAAAATTTAAAATGGCCACTGTTTATCCTCTTTATAAAGAAGGTGTGATTGGCAATTTTCAGTCTTATAGGCCAATAGCCTCATTTTCCTTCGTTGTGAAGGTTATTGATAAACTGTTATTTCAAGATATTAGTAACTTGTCAGTATTCACTTCTAATTCACACTCTTATGGCCTCAAAGGCAAATCCTGTGAAGATTTGATTTTAACTTTATATCTCATACTCACACAAACGTATAATCCGAAAAACAATAATATTACCATTGTATTGACAGATATGGCTAAGATATGGCGTTTGACACCTTAAATAGACATTCAGTTTGTATAAAAATGGGAGTTTCTCCCAATACCTTACACATTTTAAACGATTATTTCACCTCAAGGAAATTTCAAATTTGTGATGATCCAACATCAGTGGTGGATTCCACAAGAGGTGTAGTGCAAGGTTCTCCGTATGCAACACTTTTCTACACTATTGTATCTAATTCTATACATGGCTTACCACTTCATGCCAATCTCTACTCTTATATAGATGATAATATCCTTGTCTATGTTTATCCTAAATTCGAAACACACATTAATAATTATCACATTCAAAATGATTTAGAAATTCTCAATTGCTGGAGCAAAACACATGGTTTATTCATGAACCAACAAAAAACAAAAATATTAACAATGTCAAATCCTGTTCTGGATCATTTCGGAACATAGACGCATTCTAGGTTTATGGTTTGGTCTAAATCTATCCTTTGCTTCTCATGTCGTAAAACTAAATTTAAAGATAAATAGACAACTCTACATTACCGAAAGAATTAAGAATACATTAAGTTATAAACAAAAAGTACTTTACTTAAAATCAAACTTACTTCACTTATTAACTATTGCGTTGCAATTTGGGGAGATACCCCTTTATTCAGAATAAATCGATTACAAGTACCTATCTTTTAATAACCATGTAAGATTGCTGTTTGGCCTTAACCGCCGCTATCAATCTATAGCTGCATTTCTTAAAACTCGAAAACTCATGTCCATGAAACAATTGATTTTATTTTCTCGCTTGTGTCATTTTGCCATTGGGATTCGCAATCCCAATCATCCTTTACATTTTTTTACTGATTTTATAGTCACTCAGCAAAACACAAGACAACAAGATCTGTATACAATACAAATTTCTGACAATTCACAAAATACAATTTTTAGATTTCCATTTAATACCATAGAAATTTGGAATAGGCTTTCAACTGCGATTAGAAAGCTATCTTTTATAGGTGTTGATCCACAGTGTAATATAAGTTGTAAACATTTTTAAAAAAAGTTATATACGCATGTTTTGTTTGTAT